>JAODAL010013323.1:0-91808 GCA_025379985.1 Phyllomedusa bahiana | reverse complement strand
ACCCCCATAGAACAAAATGGAGAGTGCACAAACACGACCTACTTTCCATTTTGAATAGAAACTTTCGGAGGCCCATTCCTGAGATAGATGCGAGTTCCAGAGGTGTGACCCATATCTATCACACATTGACGACATCCTATTGTGTAAGATGGGAACACCTCCTTAAAGGAATTTTACCAAGAGGTAAAATCCCCTGCACTGCCCACTCATATCTGGGCCATGCATGTTAATGAGGAGGGCAACGCTTGCAGCCTTCCTCTTTATTCACTTCTATGGGTGCTTCCGAATATACCCAAGCGCACACACTCGGCTATATTCGAAGCTCCCATAGAAGTGAATGCAGAGGATGGCCACAAGTGCCACCCTCCTATTTCACATGCATGGCCGGTTCGCAGCTAGAGGACAGTGCAGAGGATTTTACCTCATGGTAAAATCCCTTTAATAGTCCATAATATCTTTTCAATAGGTTTGTTTTTTTTTAACCATAAGCAACAGTGCAAAAAGTTTACATATTACATACTATACACTAGGTTCCATTATAAACTGAAGAAAACCAGAACAAAGAGTACATGAAAAAATATAAAAAAAGTTAATTTTACTGCATATACATATATATTACCAGACACATCCACAGACACCTGAACTGGTGAGATGACTTATTGGTGGGGGAGGAATCCTGGGCAGCTGCTGCTCTTTTGACAGACACAATTTCTTCCGTTCACAGAACCTGTGAAAAAAGGCTGTTTGCAACTGGAGGTATCCTGCATTCATTTGTTTTTGTATTTATGGGTGAGGCGACAAGAATTGGTAAAGTATTTGGGGTCTATGTGTGCCTCTAATGTTTCAGGGGGCACTATAGGTGGCACTGAGATAATTAGAGGGAAATGTGTGTGGCACAAATATTTTTAGGGGTGCTATTGATGGCAATATGTGTAGCATTGTTGTTTTCAGGGGGCACAGTGTGTGGTAATATTATACTCTGTGGGATACAATGTGTGCAACTATCATATTAGGGGACATAGGGCAACATGTATGAATGGGGCCACACCATAATTCTGGAGTCAGAAAGCTGTAGTAGACCAGTTCTATAGATGTATGAACAGGCGTACTCCAAGTTTTGGGGTGTTTGGGGGTGTGTTGCACCACATTAGTAGAAGTAGAGACATTTATGATTCTCTGACGCCAAATCTTTGCCGCAGAACAGTTAGAACAGCCAGACCAAGTTAAAGGTGATCTGCCTGAGCCTGAGTTGTCGTATTGGCACTACACTGCGCCTGTATGTGTGACCTGCAGTAGAACAGGTGCATTCTAGACTGCCTCAAAGCTACTAAGAACTGGTCTATCAGTGCCAGAATTCATACATGTCGCCCATAGTGTATGACACAATTATATTCAGGGGGCATAGTGTGTGTCAAGAAATTCAGGAATACATTGTACGGCACTATTTTTTTTTCAGGAGTGCAGTATGTGGAAATATGAGGAGATGGTGTTAGTATAGATGGTGGGAATGTGCTGCAAAGGTGAAGAACCAAACAAATCCAGCAAGTCCAGGGAGAAGTTATGATAGGTGTGATGTAAAAGAAAAAGAACGATTCTAGTCAGTGAAGACATCAACTATGAGTCACTGAATGTAAATGTTTATTCTACCTCTGTCTGCATCTGATCAGTAAAGTAGCCACTCGTAACGTTTATGACATGATGATTTGTGGTACCTTTCTGTGTTGCAAAAAAAAAAGCTTCCAGCATACCCTCACCATTGTTCAGGACATGCATAGAGAGGTAGTTTAACTTGGTACAAACTTACTGTAAGTTTCAGGGGTTACCCAAACTTTTCAATTTAACCATAAACTGAGCTTACTTCTAGTACTGTATTTATGTACTGAGCTTGGTTCTGGTACTTCATTTATCTACCGAGCATACTTTGGTATACACAGTCGAGTCACGGTATTATGACTACTTCCTAATTGCGACATTGGCAGTACGTTGCTCATAAAGGAAGTCCCATGTTATGAGCTGGCTTAATCATTGTATAAGGTTTGTGATATCACCCATTGCAGTCATGTGTAAAAGAAGAGATTCTGAGGGTTGCAAGTAAAGATGATTATTGGCTTTCAGACCACGGATTACAGTATTTCTAAAATCGGGCAGTTTGTAAAGTGTTGTGTGATCTCGTGCTGAAGGTTTATCATAAGTGGACAAATGGCACCATTGTGAATAAGCAATGAGGAAACTGTGGAGCCGCGCCATTATTCTAAGAGGTAAACATTGGTTACAAAGGGACAGAACAATGGACTAATGCTATAGTGGAGCAGCTCACCACAAAAATGAACCAGGTCGGCATCAGGCATGCATCTAAAACAATTCATGCACTACTGACTAAAATTTAAGGATATTTGATATTTGACTTTTGGTTGAAATTTCAGGATGGACATAAAATTTGTTGAATCATTTATTAAATGAACTAAATGAGACCATCTATTAACTGTAGAATGCAGAGGTCCAACTGTTCAGTGTTTCAGTACTTTTTGCACAACTTGCTGATTTCTAAGAAGGGGCTCAATGGCAGAATTCACAACAGGTTTTTGATCCCTGAATCAAACAATAAATTTAGTTTGAATTGGGATTTAAACAGTCATCTTCATCCTGCTGTTCACATTTTGGCATCATGAGATCAAGGCAACACCTTACAATTGAATTACCTTGCCACTTTTGAGGCTTCAAGCAGGATACTCTCAGACGGAAGTGGTCACTGAGCTAAGAGTGTCACAGAGTGTCATCAGCAGGTTGCAACAGAGATACAGAGAGACTGTAGGAGTCACAAAAGGCAAAAAAGTGGACTTCCTTGGGCTCCATCACACACTGATGACCGCTTCATTGTAAACAATGCCCTGCAGATCCGAATGATGAATGCCACACAACTCCAGGCATGATTAAGGAGGGGAGAGACACCCAAGTGTCACATCAGACCGTTCATAACCATTTACATTAGCGTAGTCTGCATGCTAGTTGACCGCCAAGGGTATCTGACCACACCACCAGGCACAGGCACCATCCTCTTGCATGGGCCAGGGAGCATCTATGCTGGACGAGGGACCAGTGGTCCTCAGTGCTGTTCAGTAATGAAATTCGATTCACTCTGATCAGAAGTGATGGCCACCAAAGATGCTGGAGATGCAAGGAGAACACTATGCATCAGCCACTGTTGTCACCCGATGAGCCTCTGGTGGTGGTCTTACAATGTGCACAGAGGTGTCTAGTCAATACAGAACTCCCTACACTTTGTGAATGGTACAGTGAGCCTATACTACCTAAATAACATCCATAATCCAGTCATTGTGCCTCTGCATGAACAACACAGGGCTGATTCCATGTTCATGGATGACAATGTTCCAGCTCATCCAGGTCGCATCATTAGAGAACAGCTGTTGGAGACTGGGGCAGCTCAAATGGAGCGGCCTGCACTTCACCAGACCTGAAACTCCTTGAAAACCTGTGGGATCAGCTGAGTCCCCATGTAGAAGCTCCTAACATTATACCCCTGAACCCCAATGACCTGAAGCGCGCCCTTTAAGAAGAGTGGGCTGCCATGCCTCAGCAGTCAATAATTCAACTTGTGAACCACATGAGACATCGTTTTCAAGCTGTAATTGATGCTCAAGGCCACATGACACATTGACAGTTTTTGATGGTGTATATAATCACTTATACTGTATGTCTGCAGAGCCTGTATATTACTGGTATCTACCACTATGTGTTCACTGTATGTAAGTAATATACAGTCTGCAGAGCATGTGTACACTGGTATCTACCACTATATGGTCACTGTATGGTGGTAATAGGGGTCTTAGTGTAAAATGGTTTATATTCAGTAAAAATACAATGGTTTTATTCAATCTCTTTATGTGGTATGTGTGGTATTATTTGGTCTTTGTATATTGTTGTTATTGATAATATTGGTCTTGGTATTTTGATGTAGTCCATAACAGTATGGTGGTATTAGTCACTATAAAGTGGTGAAATATGGTGATATGTGGCGGTGTTATTGGTCTTGATATATTGATTTGATGAGTAATAGTATTTGGGTATTAATCACCATATGGTTGTGATATGTGTGGTAGTATTTGGTCTTTCTATATGGTTGTTATTGGTAATATTGGTCGGAGTATACTGGTTTGGTCAGTAACATTAGAGTGGTATTAGTCACTATATAGTGGTGCAAAGCAGTGACAATGTAGCTTTATTTTTTGGTCCTTGTATTCTTACCAACCCGCAGAATACAGATAAAATGTCAATTAAACGGTACAGAGTAAACTTAAACAAAAACTAAACATAAAAACAAAAGTGTAATTGCATCTTTTTTCTGTTCACTCCACAAAGAATCATTTTTTGGGGGTGGGAAGAAATGAGGGGAAGTTGCTTTTGCTGTATAACTTGTTTTTCTTTTTTTCCGCTGCTCGGCCCCATTTCAGTTTTATGAATTTTCTCCTATTGAACAATCCCTTTTAGTAGAAATAATGTTTTCATGGCATGCTACACCGCAAACATCTGACACACCAAGTAGATAACCAGTTGTTAAGAAGTAGTTGTTCATAGTCAATATCCAGGACAGGGGTGTTGCTAGGGTCCTTAAATATCCTGGGCCCAAGCCCTCTGTATTACGATTTGCTCAGTAGGGTTGGGTTCACACGACATTATTCACGCCATTTTATGAACTGCGACCTGTTTTTACAGAGACAAAAAATGTATGTTCCTGTTGCTAATTTTACACATATTCCGCATACATATTGTCTATCACCTCAGCAGTATATTGTACAATGAAAATCAACGCTGGCAAATTAGCTTTTTCAAAACCTCTCTCCTAGTTATGATAGTGTAATACCTCATAAATAACATCATATAGTTACCAAATAATACACCTATACATGGAGCAAATGTACTATATGTATGACTGTTACTAAAGAAAATCTACGGTACCGAGACCCAATAAAATGACTATTTAAGGACCAAATAGTACTGCCAGACCATGACCAAATGCGATCACCACATGTAACTACCAGCTGCACTCTGCAGACACATAAAACCACAATACAATGACCAGATAGTGGTAGATACCAGTTGTTCGCAGGTTCTGCAATCATATAAGTGATTCCATTGCAGTTACACCCAGTGACTCACAGGAGATGTCTCTTCTGATGAGTCGTTCACTTTTCTTTCCTTTCTCCATCCGGCCCAAACCGCCATAATGACTTCTCGTGGCCACACATGCAGCAGCCTTGGGATGCAGTCAGCATGGCTCCAGTCACCTGGGATAATCTACCAGGACCTTATTGAGTAACTCCCAGCACATCAGCTACTGTCCATGCTGCACACGACAGTTACCATGGTTATTAGCTGCTGGTCATAATAATTTGACTTGACTGTGTCGTATTTACATACTGAGTTTGGTTCTGGTACTTGGTATATGTACTGAGGTTAATTCTGGCACTAATGAGCTTAACATTGACAACTGTGTGTCATCTTTTATCAGTTTGTCCCTACTCTACATTCAATACTCACAGTGTCAGAATGCATAGGGACACTTTGACAAGGGATGATTGGCAACACTTGTCAAGTCATTATAGAGGAACAGCATAAAGCTGAGTTATATAAACAATACTCCATAGTTCTTATTGCATGGGGAATACAAATAGTTGCTAAGACACATCAGGAGTGGTAACAGAACCGCTTTAAAGAAGGTAGAATTTTCTGTGACAAAGAACACATATATCTTTAACAACCAAGTAAGGAACTTGTTCATACAATTGAATCCCATCGCTAACATGGGTGTCATAGATCAGTCACCTGCAATCATAATGGTATGGCAATATAACATAACCTTACATGATTTGATAAAAGTGCAATTGAAGGCCTATTGTGCAAACAATCTTAGCCCAGTGTATTATTCAGTCTTGACACAACTACAGAACAGAAGTCTTGTATGTCCATTTATTTTGGCAGGGTTATATGTGACAGCTTCTACTGAACTGAAAGCCTTTTACTGTATTTACTACATTTCATTAACAAGTTCTGTCGGACAAGAGCGTCCTTGGTAATTAGCCCCAAGCATTACTTTTCCATAAATCTCTCATTTCATTTTCAGACTTAAAGGAGTTGTCTCACTACATTGATTCATCTCACCTCAGTCCTGTTTTCTTGGTTTCACTTTGAATTCAGGGGCGCATTTACTGGCTTCCACTAGACTGCAGTAGAAGCCAGGTCTGTAGTTATAGCAACCAGTGCTGGCAGCCTATCAGGAGAGATCAAACAGGTCTGTAGCTATAGTGACCTGAGGAGCTGATGCAACCCATACAAGAGTGGATATCTAGGAATGGGTAGGACACTGCTAATGGACACATATTGCAAAGTGACTTATTTTTGCAAGATCTTTAACATAAAAAGCAATCCTTGTAGTGAGACAACCCCTTTAAACTTCTTTATAAAAGAAGTGTGGTGTCAAGGTCACCCAGTCAGGATGCACATAAAAAGATTATGGCTTTTGCTTTGCTATGGGGAACAGAGCATTGTCTGCCGTTTAGTTTGGTCTTGTATATTTGGATTTTGTGAACCGTCTGATTTAGAGCCTCATACACAGTAGGGTTTGCTGAACTGTTGTTTTAGAAACACAACTGGTAGCCATCTGGTTCATTTTGACAGTGAGCCGCTTCAATGAAGAGTGTTGGTCCACGTTTGTGCACATTTGTAGCCGACGTTCATCTCTCACATAGGACGACATATATGATTTTTTCCGCCCAGGTGACATTACTAACGTAGAATGCACCTGAATCTATGAACCTTCTAGCTACAATGACACTTCTGGCTCAGGTAAACCATTTTTAAATTGGTCTACCTGTTCCAGCATTAATGCGCCTGGATTTGCCGTACTAAAGACATAAATGCGTAGAATACTACGGCTGTAGTGTGATACGCCTCCCGGGCACCCCTGTATCTCAGGTGCATTACAAAGTGCCATGGGCGCTTTGCACTGTGCCTAATTTTGGAGTGCACCTGCTCATACATAGAGTGCACAAGGCTGCGCCTGTTCTTGGGCTGAAAGGACGCCAGACTACTACTGCAGCCCCACACATATATGTTGTCCCTAGTGCTCCACAGTTTCCATGTCACTTATTCCCAATGGTGTCATTTGTCCACTTACAATGCACTTTTTCCAAAGCAGCACACCAACAATTCACAGACTGCAAAGTTTCAGAAAAACTGCCACCCTTGGCCCCAAAAAAAAAATAATCATCCCTTATTGCCACTCTGATAAATCGTCCCTTTGTCCCATGACAGAAACGAGGGATTTGTGTGCATATCCAGCCTATCCACCAAGCCGGATCACCACACATGAATTCCTTCATGAGCTGCGGGCTGCTAACATTGAAGGTAGCAAGTAGTCATAAAAAAGTGACTCAACTGTGTGAAAAATTTGGTTGAAAATTCAGGATGAACATAAAATGTCTTAAATTTTTTTTAAATACATTAAATGAGACCATCTCTTAATTTTATAATGCACATGTCCAACTGTTCAATGTTTCGGTACTTTTAGTTTCAGTACAACTTGCTGATCTTTAACAAGGAAGTTAATGGCAAAATTCACAACTGGTGTTTGATCCGTGAATCGCCCAAGATCCTTCTCATCATGCTGTTCACATTCTGACATCATGAGACCAAGCCAAAACCTGATCAAAATTGATCAACAGTACCTTGCAATTATGAGGCTTCAAGCAGGATGCTCTAAGACGAAAGTGGCCACTGAGTTTAGAGTGTCATAGAGAGTCATCAGCAGGTTGAAACAGAGATGCAGAGAGTCTGGAAGAGTCACAGAAAGGCAAAGAGGTGGACGTCCTTTGGCTACATCAATACTAGGAAAACCGGTTGTTTATTGTCGAGGGTAGCTAATTAATCTGGAGGACATCTAAATGGTCCCAGAGGATTCTGGGAAATAAATAATGGAAGGTTACAGTAATCATCTCTGTCGCCATATATACATAAACAAATGTGTATTATCAGTGATTAGAGATTGGCGGGACAAAAACCAACCAATGAGAGAGTATCTTGGCCAAATAACTTTATATAAACCATAGACATAATAAACAAGTCCCTCTTGCATCAGTTGGAAATTATGAACACTTGTATTTAAAATTGAGTAACTAATTAAATCATTTAACCCTATATTTTCTCTAGTACTAGTGGGCCTCTATATAGTTTCACGAATACAAAGTATCATCAGCAGGTTGCAAAAGAGATAAATAGAGACTGGAAGAGTCAAAGAAAGGCAAAGAAGTGGACGTCCTTTTGCTACACCACACAATGATGCTCTGCGGACCCGGATGATGAATGCCACACAATTGCAGGCACGTTTATGGGAGGTGAGAGGCAACCAAGTGTCACGTCAGATCATTCATAACCGTGGTCTGTGTACTAGATGACCGACAAGAGTACCTGACACACCACCAGGCACAGGCATAATCATCTTGCATGGGCCAGGCAGTATCTATGCTGGACGAGGGACTAGTTGTTTTCAATGCTATTCAGTGATGAAATTCGATTCCAGAACTGGTAGCCACCAGCGATGTTGGAGATGTTAAGGAGAGTGCTGTGCATCAGCCACTGTTGTTACCAGACGAGCCATTGGTGGTGGTGGTGGTGTTACAGTGTGGGCAGGTGTGTCTAGTCAATACAGAACTGTCCTATACTTTGTGAATGGTACAGTGACAGCCTCTACTACTTGAATAACATCATTAATCCAGTTATTGTGCCTCTATATGAACAACACAGGGCTGATTTCATCTTCATGGACGACAATGCTCCAGCTCATCAAGTTCGCATCATTAGGGAACGGCTATAGGAGACTGGGGCTGCTCAGATTGAGTGGCCTGCACTTTCTCTAGACCTGAACCTCCTTGAAAACCTGTGGGATCAGCTCAGTCATGGTGTAGAAGCTGGTAACTCTGTACCCCTGAACCTCAATGAAAGATGAGTGGGCTGCCATGCCTCAGAAGTCAATAACTTGTGAACCTTATGAGACGTCGTTGTCAAGCTGTAATTAATGCTCAAGGCCACAGGACACTGACAGTTTTTGATGGTGTATAACCCTCCACTGTTGTTGTATTTTGTTTCATTAAATTGTTTGAGATGAGAAAATCAACATTGCATGCTACAACTTAAATGGCTACAGGATAAAATATCACTGAAAAATATAATAAAGTATAATAAAATATATACTGCGGATACAAAATGCAATGCATCTGCAACCCAACTACAACGTGTCTGTACCTTTACTCATTCACAATCTCCATGAAGTCGTAGTGAAATGAACAGTTGCATAAAGGCATCTTCCTTTGAAAGACCCAGCACATCCATGTTTTGCAATGGCAACCAATTGACTTTGGGGGAAGGGGATGTGATACTTTAGGAGAACTAAAACCTTGTTCTTAGGTTCCTCTGCAGATTATACCTGATAGTTTTGGGCCCCAGCAGTAGGGCACCATGTGATCAGCCTATTTTCGGGGGGCCCATCAAGAAAAAGGGGGATTGCTTATGGATGTACTGATAAAGTTATCAGTAATTGAAACAGAAAGTGAGACCAAAATCTGAGTGGAGTTTCTCCCTTGCTACACATTAGAAGATAACTTTAGTTGGGGCATGTTGTCTGAGCCCCTTGGCAATACCCTGGAGTGGTATGGTGCTTAAAGAGGACTTATGTTTGTTTTAGTAAATAATAGTATTCACCATGACATACAAATTCTGGGACATCTTTTCTTAGATCTCCATGTTGTATGGTTTCTGCTGTTTTTCCTCCTAGAAATTCACTACCAATCTGTCAGCTGGGTGTCACCAATTCTGGGTGTGTCCATGTGTGATCTGATATTGTCCAATCAGTGCTGACAAAGACAGTGTATGCAGAGACACACCCCCAATCGGTAACACCCATCTGACACATTCAGTAATACATTTCTAGGAGGAATAACAGAGGAACAGCACAACACAGAGGTATAAGAGAAGATGCTCCAGAATTGGTATTTCACAGGGAACACAAGGATTACTAAAACAAATACATCAGGAGTAGTGTTGAGCTGAACCGTTGAGAAATGGTTAGTTCGGCACGAACTTTGCGTTTTCTCCGAACCCGAGCCGATCCCATTGACATTGACTTTAATGGGGTTCGGCGTTAGGTTCGGCTTGGCCCGTACTCAAATTTTTTAGTGCTCGCTCATCTCTAGTCAGGAGATGTCACAGGTCCTCTGTAAAGGTGTTTTATAGTGTAGACAGCCAAGTTTAAAGAGGTTGTCTGGTTCATATACAAATAATATAGTAATCTGCTGGTGGTGCCCAATTAAAAAAAAATAACCCTATACTCACCTTGCTCCTCACCTGGATTCCAGCGCTGGCTTCTCCAGTCTTCTGTTTACTGTCTGTCTTCTTCCGAATGGGACATCACTGCTGCAGCTGCACCATCAGGTTACTATATGAAAAATGTTCTGAATAAGATTGTAATTTATGATAATCTTTAAAGCACGGCTCCTCTCCGGATCTTGGCATTAGTATTCCATTGAAGATGATTTTAGAAAAGAAGAAAAGCCCTTTAAACACATCTCTGTCGTTATATAATCAGCAGCTATACCATAAGCTTCCTGTAGCTAAACCCTCTATACAAATGGCACAGTGTCAAAGTAAGTTCATTGCCCTGCAGCCCATAGAGCATTACCGTAAGCTGTGATTTGAGTGAAATATCACACTGAATATGTCAGAGGACAGAAGGGTCAGTAGTCTGTGTCCCATATGCCAAGCATGCTGCATTTAGCATCCTGATCTGGATGTCTCGTTCCAACCCAATGGCTGCAGCCAGCTGACTCCCCTGTTTACAAGATGTGCATGTGGCATGTACTCTTTCCATGGCAAGTGAAGGTAGTGCAGATACAGACCATGATGGACATGCAAACTTTCCAGAGGCACAAGGCTCGACTGTAATAGATCCACAAATAATTCTCTAACACAGGTTCGCAATGCGTTTCTCAAAGGATTCTCCGCACAGCAGATTTCAGGATATATCCGGACTGGGTGGATTAACACGTGCTCGGTTTTTTTCTCTGACTCAGAAAGACTTTAAGGCAAATGAACCCCACGTACTTGCATGTATGAGAAATTTAAATCATATGTGCTGACATATTCCACACAAGAGCTCTTCAAATACCATCTGTGTCACGCTGCCGATAGACAATATTTGCTTATAGGCATATTTGCTCTATATATGCAATCACTAGAACCTCCCTCAGTCCTCCTATTTAACCTATTTTTTGTTATTGGTATTTACAGTGAAGGAAATAATTATTTGATCCCTTGCTGACTGTGTAAGTTTGCCATTGTCACTGACAATGACATGAACAGTCTATAATTTTAAGGGTAGGTTAATTTTAACATTGAGAGATAGAATATCCCAAATAAATTCCAGAAAATCACATTGTATAAATGATATAAATTTATTTGCATTTTGCTGAGAGAAATAAGTATTTGGTCCCCTTCCAAACATTAAGCGTTCTGGCTCCTACAGATCAGTTAGACACTACTTATCAACTCATTACCTGCATTAAAGACAGATGTCTTAAATAGTCATCTGTTCACAGACTCAATTAATCAGTCAGATTCTAACCTCTACAACATGGGCAAGACCAAAGAGCTTTCTAAGGATGTCAGGAACAAGATCATAGACCTGCACAAAGTTGGAATGGGCTACAAAACCATAAGTAAGACGCTGGGTGAGAAGGAGACAACTGTTGGTATAATACTAAGAAAATGGAAGAAATACAAAACGACTGTCAATCGACATTGAGCTGCAAAATCTTACCTCGTGGGGTATCCCTGATCATGAGGAAGGTGAGAGATCAGCCTAAAACTACACAGGGGGAACTTGTTAATGATCTCAAGACAGCTGGAACCACAGTTGGAAAACCATTGGTAACACATTACACTGTAATTGTTTAAAATCCTGCAGTGCCCGCAAGGTCCCCCTGCTCATGAAGGCACATGTGCTGGCCCTTCTGAAGTTGGCAAATGAACACCTGGATGATTCTATGAGTGATTGGGAGTAGGTGCTGTGGTCAGATGTGAGTGATTGGGAGAAGGTGCTGTTGTCAGATGAGACAAAAATTTAGCTCTTTGGCATTAACTCAACTCGCCGTGTTTGGAGGAAGATAAATGCTGCCTATGCTGTCCCCACTGTCAAGCATGGAGGTGAAAACATTATGCTTTAGGGGTATTTCTCTGCTAAGGACAACCTTCTTCCCTCCGCCAGGACATTAAAAATGGGTCGTGGCTGAGTTTTCCAGCAAGACAATGACCCAAAACATACAGCCAAGGCAACAAAGGAGTGGCTCAAAAAGAAGCACATTAAGGTCATGGAGTGGCCTAGCCAGTCTCCAGACTTTAATACCATAGAAAACTTATGGAGGGAGTTGAAGCTTCGAGTTGCCAAGCGACAGCCTCAATCTTAATGACTTAGAGATGATCTGCAAAGAGAAGTGGACCAAAACTTCTACTGGCATGTGCACCAACCTCATTATCAACTACAAAAAAGTCTGACTGCTGTGCTTCCCAACAAGGGCTTTGACACCAAGTATTAAGTCTTGTTTTCCAGAGGGATCAAATACGTCTCACTGCTAAAGTCAAATAAATGTATATAATTTATACAATGTGATTTTCTGGATTTTATTTTGGATATTCTATCTCTCAATGTTAAAATTAACCTAACCTTAAATTATAGACTGTTCATGTCTTTGTCAATGGGCAAACTTACACAATCAGCAAGGGATCAAATAATTATTTCCTTCACTGTAGGTTTATGAACTATGTACATACAGTACATATATTGGAGTACCCAGTGAAGGTGGGGTCTCACCACACTCAGCTGGCCATTGACATTGGCTATAAAGGTGTACTCCGCCATGGAGGATCAATCTTTTGAATATTTATTTTGCTCTTCTCCTGCAAAATTACATCTACTTGTAAAGAAAATAATTCATGTAGAAAATCTATAAGTTCCTCTAAGTTGTAAGCAACATTTTTAGAACATTTTTTTGTTGGAGGGGTTCCTCAACAATAAGTTTATCTGAAAGAGTCCCATTTCTGGGACTAACATAAATCAGCTGCAATTAATCAGGGGAAGTGGCAGGACCACCAATGGTGAAATGAAGAATAGTTCCCATACATAATTTCTATTGAATTCAAAGGACTGTACATGTATTGAATAGATATGAGGGGTCTAGAGGGACGCTCTTTGTAGCCATTGAGGCTGAAAGATGTAGCTTCTGAATGGGAAACTCAGCAACTGTGACTTCACTAAAATGGTATTTAAAGGGGTTGTCCAGTTAATATAAAAATGATATAGCAACCTGATGGTGCCAATCAGCGGCTGCAGCAGTACTGTCCTGTTTAGCAGAATATAGCAGATTACTATATTATTTGTATATGAACCAGACAACCCATTAAAACATGGCTGTCTATACCATATAACACCTTTACCGAGGACCTGTGACCTCTCCTGACATGTCTGTTTTAGTAAATCCTTGTGTTCCCTGTGAAATACCAATTCTGGAACATCTTCTCTTATAACTCTGTGTTGTTCCTCTGTTATTCTTCTTAGAAATATATTACTGAATTAGTCAGCTGGGTGTTAACGTTCCAGTTTTCAAAAAGGCGTGTCCCTGCACACATTGACTATCAGCACTGATTGGACAATGTCAGACTGTGCAGGTCACACCGTCAACTGGTAACACCTTGTTGACAATTTAGTAATACGTTTCTAGGAGGCTTAAAAGAAAAACCATACAACCTGGAGATACAAAGAAAGATGCTCCAGTACTGTTATTTTATGGGGAATACAATAATTTACTAAAATACACGTTAGAAAGGCCACAGGTCCCTTTAAGGCCTTTTGCATAGGTCTATATAGAAACATACAGAAGGTTGTAAAAACAATTAAACTCCTTAGTGGTCAAGTAAAAATAATACAAATCCTTAAAGGGGTTGTCTCACTACAATTATTGTTTTTTATGTTAAAGATCTTGCAAAAACAAGTCACTTTGCAATATGTGTCCATTGACGATACTAAGCTCTGTTAAGTAATCAACACAATAGAGGATCATTTGTTATTACAAAGGGATCTGGGTAAGTTGGAGGCCTGGGCAGAGAAGTGGCAAATGAGGTTTAACACAGATAAATGCAAGGTTATGCACATAGGGAGGAAAAATCCATTACATGACTACATGTTAAATGGAAAAACACTGGGTAAAAGTGACATGGAGAAGGACTTGGGAATCCGGTGACAGTTAAACTTAATTTTGTGACAGCCAGTGTCAGACAGCAGCTGCCAAGGCAAATAGGATCATGGGGTGTATTAAAAGGGGCATAGATGCACATGATGAGAACATTATTTTCCCATTACACAAGTCACTGTTTAGACCACACATAGAATATTGTGTACAGTTTTGGGCACATGGAGGACATTGTAGAGCTTGAACAGGTACAAAGGAGGGCAACAAAAATAATAAAAGAACTGGGTGGACTACAGTACCCAGAAAGATTAGCAAGATTGGGGTTATTTAGTTTAGAGAAAAGACGGCTTCGGGGGGACATAATAAATATGTTTAAATACATCAAAGGTCAATATAAAGATCTCTCCCAAGATTTATACCCAGGACTGTATCTAGAACAAAGGGGCATCCTCAACGTCTAGGGGAAAGATGGTTTCTACATAGACAAATAAAGGGATTCTTTACTGTTAGAGCAGTGAGACTGTGGAATTCTCTGCCAGAGGAAATTGTCATGGTGAATTCTATAACAGAGTTCAAAAAGGGTTTGGATGTCAGGAAGGAATTTTTTTCCCTAAAATGAGGACAATTGGCTTCTACCTCATTGGGGTTTTTTGCCTTCCTCTGGATCAACGCTTTAGCACAACAGGCTGAACTGAATGGACGTCTCGTCTTTTTTCAGCCTTACAAACTATGTAACTATGTAACAGTGTCCTACCTCTTCCTAGATATCTCCTCTTGTATGGGCTGCATCATCTCCTCAGGTCACTATAGCTACAGACCTGTTCGATCTCTCCTGCCAGCACTGGTTGCTATAGCTACAGACCTGGTGTCCGGAGTAGCTCATCACTGCAGACCAGCAGTAGCCAGTGAACATGTCCCTGAAATCAAAAATGAAACCTAGAAAGCAGGACTGAGGTGAGATGAATCAATATAGTGAGACAACCCCTTTAAAGTACAAGTCACCCCCCTTTTGCCAATTTACAAATGAAAAATGTAAAAGTTACACATAATTGGTATTGTCGTGTCTGTCAAAGTCCTATCTGTTGCACTAAAGAAGAAGAAAAAAATCAAAAAAATTGTGTTTTTTGGTAACTTCATGTTCCCAAAAGATTGTAACAAAAAGTGATCAAAATATCGCATGCATCCCAACATTGTAGCAATAAAAACTACACTTCAGCCCGCAATAAAAATGAGCCCTCACTCTGGTCAATAGGAGGGGGAAAAAGGATTGATCGAAGAAAAAGGCGCTGCAGCGCAAATTTAAGACATAGATAATGTTTTTATTTTTTAAAAAGTACTAAAACATAACAAAAACTAACATATCTGGTATCACCAGAATGAAATTATCCTGCCGAATACAGATAACACATCACTTATACCCAAGAGTGAATGACAGAAAAACAAAACCCAAGCAAACATGGCACGAGTACATTTTGTTTTTCACATTTCCCCTCATCTAGATTTTTATGGGGGTTTCTCAATACATTATATGGTACGGTCAATGGCACCATTAGAAAATACATCTTGTCCCGCAAAAAAAAGCCCTCATATGTCTATGTAGATGGAAACATGAAAAAAGTTCTGGCTCTTGGAAGGCAGAGAGGAAAAAATGAAGAGCCATAATATTATGACCATATGGCAGGAAGGGGTTAATTCAGGGGGTATAATGGCATAATTATATGGCTCAGGGGGCACAGTGGAATAATTAATTTTAGGGGCACAGTTGCCATAAGTCATAGCATGTGGCAGCATTATGTTCATGGATACAAGAAAAATCTGGGCAGGAAACTCGGCATAGATTACACATTAAAATCCTTTTGCAAACCAACTCCCATTCCTTTCAATGGGCAGTCTATGAATTGTAAACTATGGCGCAGATTTCAAATTTGTGGCATGGAAAGAAAGAAGAAAGAACATGTCCATTCATTGAAGCAGATTCTCCTCGCATTGGCTTCAGGCGGGAGTGATGCAAATTAGCCCCAATTAATATGGGGCTAACCCACAACCAAATCAGAGGTGAAAACTGCCTCTACAAACATAAAATGCTTGGCAGGAAACCAAGGTACCGCCTATAATAACTGCCCAGGATTACACCCCAGATTTTTTGGATATGGCATGTGTGAACATTTCCTTATTCAGAGAAATGTATGTAGATGAAATGGCAGTTCAATCCTGTAAGGAGCTGCAATGCATGCATGCCCCCCTCCACTACAGGCACTGTATCCTGCATACAAAGAAAGCACTGCTCCTTACAAGACTGAATAGCACCTGTGCCGTTATCTGCATCTATAATTTATATAACCATGTAATAGAAGAGGCTGGAGGTGCTATTCAATCCTGTAAAGAGAGAAACCTTCACCTCCTCCCTTGAACTTACATTGCAAGTCATGTTGGGACAGACATGGAAAGTTGTGCACTACAGTGCAACTTCTTAAAGAGACGTTTCCATCAAAAAGGAGTATTTGTGTTAAAGGGGTTTTGCCACGAAGTAAGATTGATGTGGGAAGTTTGTAAATTAAATAATAAAAATTTTCACCATTCATCATTATTAAAAATTCTGCACCGTTTTTGTATTATTAAACCACAAAAAATTGGAGTACTATCTCAATAAAAAATACTAAATTCTTTATTAACATCTTACATAAACCATAACAAAAAATCAAAGTAAAAAAAACATACATAAACAAGAGGACAACCAGTACAAAAAAAGGGGGCACAGCAAAAACAGAAACTTGTAATCCTATGTTCCCAGTTATAGGTTATAAAGTATCAATAGTGCCAGCACAAACATACCAAAAGCTTAACCTACATAAATAACCAGAAAAACTGGTATACACAGTGAATGAGTAACTCATTGGTTAAAGTGCATAGCAACCTCAATACAGGAACATATAACTCTATAGAATATGTAACATGTGATATAACTACCTCACACCCAACACTCTAAATATAATGGGACAATAAAACGACTTAAAGAGTTAAATCTACTGTAAGAGACAATCATAAACAAGTCATATTACGAAAAAGAAGAGACGAATTGACACCCCTGCTGCTCCGTGCTTTTAACCATGTGTCCCCAGATAACCCGTTTCCTGCTTCTGCGATGCTGGCCCATATTGCCTTGATACCCAAACCTGGTAAGGATCCCTCAATTTGTAATAGTTATCGCCCAATATCCTTGTTAAATGTGGACATTAAGATGTATGCAAAATTACAGGCGAATAGACTCAATACTGTACTCCCAGACCTTGTGCACCCTGACCAAGTGGGTTTTGTCCCGGGAAGGTAAGCCCAAGACAACACTCTGAAAACAATAGACATCATACACCATGCCCAAACCCGCAAGATCCCCTTGATGATCCTATCCCTGTACTCCGAAAAAGCCTTTGATAGGATATCTTGGTCATCCCTGGCTGCCACCCTTCGGCGTCTAGGGATGGGACCTATTTTTATTTCTAAGATTCTGGCCCTTTATTGAACCCCTTCGCCAACAAAAATAAGGCCCCCTTATCTGACCCTTTTGATCACAATGGTACAAGAAAAAGGGCTGCCCTTTGTCCCTCTCCTTTCGTTCTTGTCATGGAAACCTGCCCCTTGCGAACTGATGACCCGAAATTTACGGGTATCATGTTGCCGGGAGCAAATAAAAATGTTCAGCATTTGCTGATGTTTCTTGTTTATAAAAACTTATCCGGCTTGCCCCCCCCTCCTTATGTCATACTTCAGGCTTTTGGCACATGGTCAAATTAATATGTCCAAGTCCAAGGGATGGTGTCGGCTTACCTCCCCCGGTTCTCACTCAGCTTAGGCGAGACCATCCCTTTGTATGGCCATCTAAAGGCCTGTATTTTGGGGAACACCATTCCCACCACCCCAAACAAGTTTTTCTCCCTCACTTTGAATCTATACTTAGGGCAATCCCCGGGGTTTAAAAATTTTTTGGACGAAAGAAAATGTTTCTTTTGGTTTGGAGATTTTAACATCCGAAGTGTCAATATTCCCCCATATCTTTTTTCCTAAAAAACCAATCCCTTCTCTTTTCCAAACCTTTTTGGGCCGTGTAAAGTTCTCTTCACGCCCTTTGTTTGGCCTCCATCCCCCTAGAGTGTCTTATGAAACTTTAACTAGTGAAGAGTGAAAAAAATAGGCGATACTTTTGGGGGCTAACTGATAATTTTTGATGGTGGCTTTCGAGAGAAAAGCCCCTTTTCAGACAGATGATTAAAAGAAATTGAAAATTCACAGGTTTTTATACACACAAGAATGGACCTTCCAAGGATTTAGAATTCTTAAACATAAAAAATGCAAAATCAAAAAAGTCATTTACAAAGGTTTAAAAAATTAACTATCGGGAAAAAATTGTGAGGCATGACGAGGGGTCAGTAAATCTGCGTTTATTCACAGCCATACGTTTTAATTTGTGGCCAACCAGTTCCAAAGTTTGACATAAAACTACAGGGATATTTAACCCATTTTGCAGGTCTAAAAATTTTTTGATTAATTTAAATTCCCATTCCTTTCTCCCCCTTGCGTTTTAAAGTTTCCTTTAAACTACAATCTTCAATCTTTAAATACGGGCCTCTCGGGAAGTTTGTGCACGGAAGATCATTTACTGTTTTTAAATGTGAATCTGTGGGAGTTCTTTTTTGGCTGGCTGGTCTTTCCCCTGTTTCCCCACTAAAGGCCTGTGGTCGGGCATTGCCACACATAATCAGATACACCACATTGCAACCTGCGGAAAAGGTCCCCCTAATTCGTGCACCTGCTGGGACTGTGGGAAGGTACACGTCAGCAGTGGGTGTCCTGCGGGTTTTTGCACCTGTTTTGCACAGGTGAGGTCCCATTTTCATTTGGGGGCCCTTCGGGCGCTCCGGAAAATAATAGCCGGGGTTTGGTGGTTGCCGAAAGGAAGGGAAGGGGGGACTGGGAAATTTGTCTTTGAGTCTATTGTTCTAGTAGCCAGGTTAAAGTTTTTGGGCAAACTTTTTTGGATCTCCAGCTGTGGTTGTAGGTGAAAACTGGGGGCACTCTTTCCCTTCTTTTGGGTCTTTTTGTCGTGAGCAACTGCCCCTTGTTGATGGCGGCCCCGCTTTGCGATTTGTTGTCCCCCACTTTTGGTTTTTACCCCAATTGGAAAATTTTTGCCCCCAGATCCAGGGGTGTTTGTCCAGGTCTGTTTGTTGGAGCAAATACGATTGTACCGTATAGCCGGGTTAGTAAGGATTGCTTTTGTGTGTTTGGGGGGTGGAAGCTGTTTTCCCTGGGGTAGGCCCCTTTCTGTCTGTGGGTTTTGGGGTACATGTTGGTACCGGTTTCTTTGTTGTTTTATTTATCAAAAAGGGGATTTTTTGCTCTTGAATAGGAAAGCTTGAGGTTGAGGGGGGGGTTTAAGTATTGAAGTCTTAGGAATTAAATTAGGGGCCCCCTCCCCGCAGCCCGTGACAATGTATCATCAGTAACGGAGGTACCGGGGGTTTGGGTGGTGTTTGGGGAAAATTTACGCCCCTTTTCCAGTTAACCATAAAGAGGTTTGCATACTGGGGCGCCATCTGGACCCATTGAAGTTTCCATTCGCTGAATATGGTCCTCTCCCCAAATTTAAATAGTTGGGCGGTATGAACTTTTGAGCTTGTTATTGGTTTTTTTGGGAGGTTTAGTTTTCCAGGTGTGTCCGACATGTGCAACCACCCTTTGGGGGAAGTTTGATACAACGATTTTTCCTCCAGGTTGCCAAAGGGTGCCCTCGGAAGTGGACGGGGCATTGAGTTTTTTAAGAAGATCCGGGGGTGTCCTGGATGTGTTTGGAGTATCTCTGCCGGGGGTTTTGGGAGATTTTCCACCCAAACCCTAGATTTTTTTTCCAGAGCCCAAATACCAAAAAATATGGGCCCCCAGGTTCCCTTTCTTGTGGATCTTGGGGAGCAGTAGAAGCACCCCGGGCCGGGGCCCCGCGGGGATGACCCCCTTTACCTGGCTCTGGACCTGGTTGGAAAAACTTTTTTGATCAATTCTTTAGTGTTTTTAAAAAGTCCCTGGGGATCATGTTAAGTTTGGGTAATGGCAGGGTTTGGGAAAGCTTGTTTTTTTCCTGGATATAGTCAGAGGTTTTATCATGACATTTGCGCCCCTTTGTCACGGGTTTTTTTTATTATGTCCTGATTTTTTTAGGAGGTGAGGGCCCTTTCTGTTCCTGCGGGTTAGATTGTGGCCCTTTTCTTTACTTTCCCCAAGTCTCAGATTTTATCTTGTTCTGAACAGTAATGTTTTATCCGTGCTGCATTAGTTCCGGGTGTGGGGCCCGGGTTTGATTTTTTGTGGGTTCCTTATGGGCTGTTCTCTCAGAGTCGCGCTGTAGGGAAAGGGTCTTTTCCATAAAAAGATTCCCAAATTCATTTTCTGAAAAACTCCTCCATGTCATTGCGAGTTTGACTGTCGGAGGCGAGGGGCAGAAGGAAGACCTTTTGGGGAGAGCTGACATTTCTGCTTATTTGGCTCTAGGAGAAAGGTTCCACACAGGGTCTGTGGCGGGTTTGTGCTTGTGGTTGTAGTAGAGGGCTTTTTTGTCTCAGTCCTGGAGCTTTTTCTTCTTGTTGTTGATAAGCATGTCCTGCAGTTTGGTAGATGTGTGGAGTTTGGCCTTATCTCCTCTGGTCATTCTCCAGTGATGTCTTTGGGGCTGATCTCCTCCTGTGTTTTTCCCTGTTTTTATGGGAATTTTTAGCATGTGTTTCGCAGCTTTTCAGTGTTCGAATACATGTGTTCTGCTATCGGCTTTGTAGGTGTGCCGGTTTGGGGTTATCAAGTGAAGGCCTTTTGGGTGAGCTTTCCTTTTTGCATTTTGTTAAAAGAAGATGTCGCTGTTGAGTTGGGGAAGTTTTTTTAAGCCGGTTTTTTTAAATTCCATTTTTGGGGTACATTGTTGGTATCTTCCAAATTGCAGTAGTATAAAAGTTTTTACTGTTAGCCTAGAAAAATAGTAGAAGAGTGAAGAAATCAGCTATTTTTTAGGTAAAAGGTATATTTGATGGGAGCTTTTAGAGAACTGTCCCCTTTTTAGACATGAGTATACAAAAAATTTAAAAACACAGGCTTTTTTATACACAAAGAATGGACCTTCAAGGGTCTTGAATTCTTTTAAAAATACAAAATGAATAAAAGCAAACAATCATTTCAACGGTCAAACAATTTAAATCTGGAAACTTGTGAGGCAGACAGAGGGGCAGTAAATCTTTTCCGTCTTATCCCCACCATCACGTGGTAATTTTTTGGGCCCTCACGTTCACAATAGTTTTACATAAAAAATAGCAAGGGTATTTAACCCCCTTTTGCAGAGCTGAAAATTTTTTCATTAAATTTTAAAATTTCCCTTTCCTTTCTCTCCCCTTGCGTCTTTAAAGTTTCCCTTAAAAAAACAATTTTCAGATCTTCAAAACAGGGTCCTCTTGGGGAAGTGTTTGCCCCGGAAGATCTTCTAAGTTTTTAATATGAATTGGGGAGTTCAGCGCTGGTGAGTCTTTGCCCTGTTTCCCCAAAAAGGCTGTGGTGGGGATTGCCCACATAACAGAACACCACCCTTGCTAGACCTGCGGAAAAATGTCCCCCTAATTCTGTGCACCCGCTGGGACTGTGGGAAAAGGGACACTGTCAGCGTGTGGAGTGCCTGCAGGTTTGCACCTTTTTTCAGGCGGGGGAGGTGCCATTTTCAGGGGGCCTTCGGGCGCTCCGGACAAAAAACGCGCGGTTTGGTGGGTTGCCGAAAAAGGGAGAGGAAAGGGGGGCTGGGGAATTTGTCTTTTAGTCTATTGTCCTATGTAGCACAGGTTTAAGTTTTTGGCAAAATTTCGTGGGTCTCCACTGTGGGTTTTAGGGACAAAAAAGGGGCCCTTTTTTCTTCTGGTCTCTTTGTACGGACAGACTTTTGTTGATGGCGGCCCTTTGCTGAATTGATTTTCCCTCACTTTTGGTTTTTTATCCCAATTGGAGAAAATTTTGTCCCGATCCAGGGGGGTGTTTGTCCAGGGCTGTTTGTTTTGGGGCAAAAACGATTTTTACCCTATAGCCGGCTGTAGATAATGGATTGCTTTGGTGTTGGGGTGGAAAACGTCATTCGAGGTAGGCCGTTTGTCTGTGGGTTTGTGGGTTTCACTGAGTGAGTACCCGGGGTTCTTTGATGTGTATTTAGATTTAAAAGTATTTTTCCCCTTTAAAAAGGAACTTGAGGTTGATTGTGGGGTGGAAATTTTTTGAAGTCTTATGGGGAAATTTAATTAGGGCCCCCCTCGCCCGCAGTCCAGAAAAGAACATCGATGAACGGAGGTACATCATGGGTTTTTGGTGGTGCAGGGAAAAATACGTCCTTCCATTAGCAAAAAAAAGGTTTGCATATGGGGCACATCTGGACCCCATGAATTCCCCCTTCGCGTGATAAGGCCTCCCAAATTTAAAATATTGTGGCTGAGTTATGAACTGTATGAGCGTGTTTTGGTTTGTTGGGGGTTTAGTTTCTCCAGGGGTTCCGACAGTCAACCCTTTCCCTTTTGGGGATTTTTTGTATACAAGATTTTACAACCATGGTTGCCAAATCTTGGGGAAAAATAAAGAAAACAGGTCACAAACTAACCTGCAGGAACAGAAGGCCATCAACACACTGAAAGAAAATCAGGACATAATAATAAAAAACCAGCGGGCAAAGGGGGGCATAGTATGATGAACACCTCTGACTATTCCAGGGGCAAACAGGCAGCTTTCCCACCCTGCCCCATTTTCCCAAACTTAAAAAGGATCCCACAGGGACTTTATAAAACAGCTAAAAATATGTCAAAAGTTTCCCAAATCAGGTCCAGAGCCGGTAAGGGGCTATCCCCGCGGGTCCCAGGGGCCGGGTGCTTTTCATGCTCCCCAAGATCCACAAAGAGGAACCCCGGGAGCCTATCATTTCGGTTTGGGGCTCTGACAGAGAATATCTAGGGTTTGGGTGGAAAAATTTCCCAAAACCCCTGTCAAATACCCAAGCTACTCCAAAACCACGGATCTTTTTAACAAACTCATGCCCCTCGGTCCCCTTTCCCGAGGGCACCATTTTTGGGAACCCTGGATGGGAGAATCGTTGTTACAAACTTCCCACAAGGATGGAGTTGGGAGCATGTCGGGGACAACCCGGAGAAACAAACCTCCCAACAAAACTCAAAACAGCTCATACAGTTCATACTCGCCCCAACTATTTAAATTGGAGGGGGACCTATATTACAGCGAATGGGAAATTCAAAGGGGTCCAGATGTGCGCCCCCTATGGGAAACCTCTTTTTTGGCTGAACGGAAGGAGCGTATTTTCCACATGCACCCCCAAACCCATGATGTCCTCCGTTACTCGATGAATCTTTTTCATTTGGGGCGCGGGCGAGGAAAGGCCCTAATTCAATTCCCTAAAAACTTCAAAACTTCCACCCCACCTAACCCCAAGCTTTTCCTATTCAGAGAGAAAAAATCACTTTTTTAGTACTACAAAACACATAAAGAACACCCGGCCCACTCACATCAGGGTGTCCACAAACCCACAGACAGCGGTCTCAGGGAAGCAGCTTCCACCCCCCAAACACACAAAACAATCCATTTTCTACAGCCGGCTATACGGTACAATCTAAATTTTCTCCAACGACGACCTTGGCAAAACCCCCTGGGGTTTTAGGACAAAAAAAATTTTTCCAATTTGGGGTACAAACCAAAGGGGAGGACATAAATCAGCAAAGCGGCCCCATCAACAGGACATCTGCTCACGTACAAAGAGACCCGAAGGAAAACGAGTGCCCCATTTTTTCCCCCCTACAACCCACAGCTGGGATCCTCGAAAATTTGCCCCAAAGGGAATTTAACCTGTGCTACATAGAGACAAAAGACTCAAAGACTTTTCCCCGTCCCCCCCCTCCTCTCCTTTCGGCCCACCAAACCCCGCGGGGTATTTTTGTCCCCGGGGCGCCCTGAAGGCCCCCCAACTGAAATTGGGACCTACCCCTGCCTGCAAAAAAAAGGTGCAAGACTGCAGGCACATCCCCACTGCGACATGTACCTGTCCCACAGTCCCCAGGTGCAAAGAATTAGGGGGACATTTTTGCAGGGTTTGCAAGTGGTTATTGATTATGGTGCGCAATCCCACCCCCACCTTTTTGTGGGGGAAACAGGGCAAAGACTCAGCCCCGCAGAACTCCCCCAATTCCTATTAAAAAAAGTAGAACGATCTCCCTGGCACAACACTTCCCAAGAGGACCCCTTATTGGATCTGAAATTGGAGTTTTAAGGGAAACTTTTAAAACGCCCCGAGGGAGAGAAAGGAAAGGGAATTTAAATTTTGCAAAAATTTCAGACTCGCAAAAAGGGTTAAATATCCATCTATTTTTTGTCAAATATGGAAATGTGATGGCCACCCAAATTACAAGGGGATTCTGTGAGATAAGACGGCGATTTAAAGGGCCCCCTGTCTGCCTCACAAGTTTCCCCAATTTTAATTGTTTTACCTGTTGTAAATGACTTGTTTGCTTATAAAGGATTTTGTTTGTTTAAGAATTCTAAGATCCTTTGAAAGGGCCTGTTTGTGTGAAAAAAGCTTTTGAATTTCAATTTCTTGTTATCACATGTCTGAAAAAAGGGAGCTAATTTTCTCGAAAAACTCCCCCCATCCCAAAAATCAGTTCCCTAAAAGGTTCGCCATTTCTTCATCTCTACACTTCTATGGCTTAAAAGGTACAACATTAAACTACTACAACTTTAACTAAATAAATCTTTTTGGGGCGGCTGGGCCCCTGACTGTTTGGGGAAAAATTACCTGGCTGCGATACGTGAGTTGGATATGGTATCCCAGTATCAGAGCTTTTTGGGCCGTATTACATGGCGTGTCTTCACTTACTTGCGTCGTTCCCTGGATTTGGACCCTACCCTTGAAATCGTTTCTATCTTTCCCTTTACTGTTTTAAAACCCCACCCTGAATCGGTTAGTTTTCAAAAAACGTACCAAAACCTAAAGGCCCTCTTTTGCCAATTTGGACAACCCATCTTTCCCACCCGGTATGGGGCCGCTCCCTTTTTCGGGGCCCAAGTTAACCCCTTTTCGCCCCCACCAGGTGATGGCGGCAACAAATTACCCCCTTGGTTTGGGGGTAGCAGCCCGGGGGCCATATGCTTTCCCCTTTTCAGTACTCCAATTAAACATTTCCTTCTTTTTTTTGGAATACTCTCCATCCAGAGGCCCTTTACCAAATTCGAACAATTATGTCAGCAAAAAATTTTTCCCCCCGAGACATGCTATGCTCACGTACCCCGAGTTGTCTCAGGGGACAGATAACCTTCCTTTTTTCTGTCGGTGGGAAAGGATTTAATCAGAGTTTTTTTCCTGAGCAATGGCAAAAAGTTTTGGCTTACCCATAGAGCTTTGTTGCAAGAGGGCTCAGGAGACAAGCTTGACTGATGGTACGGGTCCCCCATTGTTATAAAATGGGTTCCCCCAGGGCTCTGAAACTTGCGGCGCGTGGAACTTCTAAGGGGACTAGCTACAAAGATGGTGGGATGTCCCGCTTGTCACTTTGGGATGCATGTATTTGCTCATTAAGGATATTTTTGGGAAAATCCTCCTAGAACCCCTGCCCGCGTTTCTGTTTATGTTCACATAGGCGCCTCCCCTTATCAAAAATCCCTCCTTAGGCATCTCCTGCATCGGCAAAAACCATTATTCCCCGGCGTTGGAAATCGCCGGAAACCCCCCACAATTGAAGGTGGTAACTGAGGTCTCCAGGTTTTTAAACTGGAAGGAACTTTTGTACGACGAAAAGCAGGTTCAAGCGTTTTTTAAAAAACCCGGGCATGGGGACCTTGGTACAATTTCAAATTTTGTCGCTTCCGCCCCTAGCCACTAGATAAAAGGGAAAGCACTCTAGGCCTTTCAATTCCGCAGCCCCCTTTCACGTGCCCTCTTACCACTCGATCTCTCTTCCCTCTCTTCCTGCATGAATGTACAGCAGGTATGTATGTACGGAGTGTGTGCTTGTTTGTCATGTTCTGTATTATATACGGCCGAGGATTAGTCCTATACACCTAGTCCAATATGGTTGACATAGGGCCTCTGTGGACCTCCCGGCCACACGGGCCTATGAATGTTTCTTTAGTTGTTATGGTTTACTATGATGTATACTCTATGTGCTTTACTGCTTAATTGCGAGACTGCATAGTCTTAGATGCTGCATCGTCTGCGGCCTTTATAGCTGTTACATTATTTGAGTCACAATGTTATTTGACTTCCCTCTTAGGCCGTGTTCACACGGCTTATTCCCGACGGATTTGTGCGCCGTATTGAGCGCACAAATCCGCCGTGAATAAGGGCGGAGCGGGGGCTGGGGGCGTGAGCGCGGGGGGCGCCGCTCCGGCCCCATAGACAATCAAAGTTTACGGCGCGGCCGCACCGTAAATATGTGCATGTCACTTTCTCCCCCCGCGGTCGGATTCGGCCGAGCTGGTGGGAGGAGCGACGGATTGCCACTGTTCTCCATGAGAGCATGGATTACCGTAATTGCTGCCGGTAACTGATAGTCAGCCGCTGTACTGAAGCGCAATCCGGCGCGCAGTATGGCCGCCAATACGCGGCAAGAATAACCCTGTTGTGAACGAGCCCATTAACTGTCAACAGTTATTTGAGGTCCAACGCGTTTACAATGACTTCTCATCTTAACACGGCGATTCATTAGCTGCGCTAATCTCCTGAGGTCCACCGCGACCAAACAGTTGTGCTTTGCACTGGTTTCCAAGTACCGATATTTCTCACCCTCTGACTCTCCCTCTTTTGTCACGTGTGCACTCGCGTTTTCTCTTATGCATGTCAATCTTGCGTATTGCCTCATGTTCTTCTTCACACCATAATACTTTGTAGAAATCAAAAACACAAACACAAACAAACACTGTACGTGCATGGCTGAACGTAAGGAAATCTCTACAGGATAAGTGGAAATAATACAGATCTAAAATGATCATTTATGTGGTGCTGAAACACAAAGCAGAGTTTTGCACTTGGGGAGGAAACATAAAAAATAACCCAGACAAGTAATCAAAACAAGTAAACAAACAAGCATTAGGGTGTGTTCACACAGCATAATTGCGGTGCACATTTCACTGCGTATTTGCGCTTAATATGCGGCGAGATGCACGACGCAATTATGGTGATCCATAGTTCTCTCGTCCCCCAGGTGCGTACAATACGATCGTACTGTACGCGCAGGGAAATAAGTGACATTTCAATTATTCGCCGCGATTATGTGCCACGAGTAATGCATGTCAATGGGGCCCCCATGCTTCGGCAGTACGCGCAACTCCCAAAACACCCAGCATATTGCGGTGTACTGTACGCGCCACAATTACGCCGTGTGAACATACTCTTACTGCTGGAACTGCCAGACCAAGTTAAAAGTGGGCTACCTGAGTTGTTGTAGTGGAACTAGAAAGCGCCAAATCTATGACCCACAGAAGAACAGGGTCATACATTCTGACGCATTCTACACTGTTTCAGCTATTTAGAACTGGACTGCTTAGATCATACATGTCTCCCTTTGTGTCTAGGAGTCTTAGGTCTTATCTTTCATTGATAACAGTAGCTTAGTAAGGAGAGGGGCTGGGGGACGGTCCACCCCAGGCAGCATAAATTTTGCACATTTGCTGACTCTCCCAGACACTGAAAGAATAGGCAAGTCTTACAGTTGGGGGCTCACAGGCTGTGTCCACACAATCTGCAGCAAAAGTCGACTTTAATGTACGTTGTAGCTCTGCTACAGCGCTGTAACATAACTAAGTTTCAGATCCTGGCTATCCAAACCCAAAGAAGCTGAGATCCCTAGCATCTGCACCATCTAGGCGGTTAAAAGAGGGCTCTATGGCACCCCTGCATTGTGATCATGGGGTGCCCAAGGTTATCGTGGCAGCCAGAGGCCAAAAATTGGCAGGACTGCCCTCAGGAATTTTAGGGCCTCCCTCAGGGCCCCCTTGTTTCACATTTCGCCCCCCCCCTGGGTGGAGGGGGGCCCCCCCCCCCCATACGGTAGTACCCCTAGTACTGCCCTATCACTGGCCCAGTGTACAAGACCCTATCAGAGTCTAAGAGACCGGTCAATGCAACACGGTAGCAGTATAAATACTTAGCAATATAGTCAACTGGTATAGTTTTCGTATTATAACAATTGATCAGTGAAATACGCATAGCCCTCAGTTCCATATTGGGACTATAAAAAATAAATACAAACAAACACAATCCCCTACCTCCCCAATAAAAAAAATTAGTTTGTAAAAATAAATTAATTTATCCCACAAATAAAAAGCCCTCCCATGGCTCCTTCAAAAAAAAAGTAAAAAATTATGACTCTTAGACTATTTTGACATAATAATATATTTTTTTAAAGTAGCAATTATGATTCACGAGTTCAGGAGGAGCCTGTAAAAAAGAGGTGTTGTCTAAAAAGTGGGGGTGTGGTCTGTAAAAAGGGGTGGAAAATTCAGGGATAACCCATAGCAAGCCAACAACTCCCTACTAAACCTACTGTAATAAGTTACATACAGAAGTAGCTATCAACCAGTGGGTAAGACCGCCCACTGGACTCCTATGCTCAAAATAAGCAGAATGTAAAATGAATTGATCAGAAGTTATAGAGAATCTTTTCCCGCAAAACTATTTATCAATCTACACAGCAATTCCTGCACTATAACAAGATTGCTGGCGATTAATACTTTACTTCAATTGACAGGTCTGCTCTTTCAGCAAGAGAATACGTGTAGTGCTTGCTAATTTAAACTATTATTTTCAGTTCTGTATACAACCCCTGTTAAACATTATGTATGAAATTTGGCGTTAACACACAAAATTTAATGCGCCTAACATAAGTCTAGAATGCGCCTGATTTATGAACCCGCTCTACAGCTATGCAATGCACACCGGAGTGGCGGGTGGGAGATAAACATGTATGAACAGGGCGGTGCGTGATATCGGGCTGTGAAGACACCAGATATCTGCCGCGGCCCCGTTCATATATGTCGCCCATGATGTCTGAACATTCTGGCTTCATGAAACATACCTGAAATAAATGAATGCAAATTATTTTAAAGGGAACCTGTCACATAAAACATGCATCTGAATCTGCGCCAAGCACATATTAAAAAAGCAAGAGAACTGAACAGACTGATAAATCACTCATGGTCTGCTGAAACAATTTACGTACAACTTTGCTAATTTTTAACTTTCAATCTCTTACAAATTCTATGCGTCAATCTGGTTCAGGAGTCCCAGTAGTGGCTCTAACATCATCGATTGCGACAGACTATCTTCTGGTACTACACATCATCGCACAGTACATGGATAGGCTCGCTACTCGGACTACCTAACATCTTACCAGAATAAGCAGAAAATTACAAAATCGAAAGTAAACACTTACATGGACCCAAGTTACTTCTTGTCTATCTTTTCCCCGACACAGGAGTGATATCTATTAATCTCTCAGCTTTTCTTGTACTCTATAACACTGCATCTCGATGTCTAACAGATACAGGCTAGACATGTTCGAATGTGTCAAGTGCGTTTCCCTTGAATAGGGTTGTCATCCACTACACTTGATTCATCTTGACCTCTCAGTCCGCCTAGTGTTCCTTGGTTTCACATTTGAATTCAGGGGCAGTGATTTACTGCTTCCACCTAGGCATCAGTGAAGTCCTAGGTCTGTAGCCATAGCGACCAGTTTCTGACAACCTATCAGGAGAGATCACACAGGGCAGTAGCAATAGCGACGAGGGAGGCTGATTGCACCCATACAAGATTGGGATATCTAGGTAATAGATAGGACAATTGTTATGGACACCTATACATATTGCAAAGTGACTTGTTTTTGCAAGATCTTTCACCTAAAAAGCAATCCTTGTAGTGAGACAACCCCTTTAAATCAATGCAGGTGTTTCAATGTTCAGGAAGAACAAATTATTGAATTATGGAACCAAAAAAATATATAAAATTTAAGAAGTTAGTACTTTGTGGCTCCTTGGGCTTTTATGATGACAAGTTCTTCAATGCATGGACTTCACCAATGACAATCAATATTCTACATCAAGCTGCTTTCATTTTTTTGAAGAGCAGTTGATATATCAGCTTTGCAGGATGGAGCTCCGTCAATGAACAAATTAAAAAAAAAAAAATTGTACACCCAGTGGCAGAGTGTACATACATACATACATACATACATATGAGTAGTGCCACATGATCATATGTCAAGTTACCTAGGGGACTGAAAGTATAAACAACTTTGAAAAATATTAAAACATTTCAAAAATAAAAACCTATTTAAATACCCAATGTCAGCACTACCTTGTTAAGCTCAACCCAACTCCCAGAAAAAAAAGAATAAAAAAATGATCTAACATTGTATGTACCATAAAATAGTGACCATAAAAAAACTACATGGCGTCAGCCTTGCAAATAAACGTCTCCAGACTAACTTCTGTTGATGTAAAAATAGAAAGACAACAGGGTATAATAGAGTATGATTTATGCCAAGCACATTTTTCTGTTTAAAAAAGTTTTTTAGTTTTAAAACTAGTAAAAGATAATGAAATACTGTCTATTTTTCACTGCCACACAAATATGAAATGCCCTAAGAAAAATGGAAAAAATGCGGGCTGCTTTACATTCCACAAATAGTTATTTGGGTTTCTCAATACATCACGTGGAAAATTAAATGGTGTCATTAAAAATACAACTTGACCAACAATATAAACACATACGGCTATTGCGATGGAAAAATTGTTCTTTGAATGTGAAGGGCTAAACTTAAAAACAAGCAAACTAAAACTGGCCGTTTCTCCAAGGGGTTAACTGTGGAAACCCCTCTGACAGACTCCCTTTGAGTGATTTTTGTCATAACATGTAAGATGCAGGATAGACAGGCATCCTTGAAGCCTGCATTGCGAGGGCTTGTAGAATGTAACACATGTATTATACTATATGTGATGGAAGACACTGAGAAACCCGTCTTCCGCTTGGATCTCCTTGCCTTTGTTCTTTTATATAGAACATTATTTCTTATGCTTCAGCAGTAATGTCAATAGTTAAAGGGGTTGTCTCATCTCAAAGTTTCATAGGATGCATGAAGAGAAAAATGCAGCTTTGCTCTGTCACTTCCTGACAAGCTGTGTGTAAATTAGCTTATGAACTCTGTGCATTCCAAGACTCTCTATTTATTATGTTTATTAATCTAGATTAGTCTAAATGAACCTTCTACCAGGACATGAGAAGCTTCTGAGCTAATGTAAACCAGTAAGTAAATTATGTCTTTAGTTCCCTCCCCTTTGGGGAAAAAAAAAAAAAAAAAAGGAAAAAATTTCAAATAACACACCAGCTACTCACAGCTTGACCTTGTGCGAAGACATCACTCCCCTGCTAACAGATAGAACAAACAGCATAGGGAGAAGGAGTACACAGGCCCGGCTCAAGTTTGGGGAACCAGAGAGAGCACAGAAGGTGATCAAATCACTTGTAGCTCCTTAACAAAAAGCAATATATTTGGAAAATGTCTTCATTTAGTGTTCCCTACATTTTGAAAGCTATTCTTTGTAGCAAGACAACCCCATGAAGCTTGGTTCACACTTTTTTACTTTTCAAGTCAATTGGAAATTAGGGGGAAAAAAGCATTTTCTGTCCTGGCATTCATCTCCTGACCGTACAGGGTTGTTCAGTTTTTTATTTTTCTCTACAGCGTTAGGGACCAGAACTACAAAATACAATAAAAAGCATTAACTTTTCTAATGAGTTCAGATTCAGAGCCGGAGATCCAGTCTTCGGGCGCCATCCAATGAAGTCAGGATCATCGACATGTGACCCTGCAGCCAATCACAGGCCTTAGTGGACACGTGCTGTTTGAGTGGGAAGAGACTCCTCAGGCCTAATGAACATCCTGCAGGTACCACTTCTAAACCAAATGAAGTTGCTGTCACCCAGCCAGAATCTCGACGCGACCAAAGCTTCATCAGTGGAACAGAGCGTTTGAAGGAAATTTGTTTCTTTTTAACAATTCAAACCCTCTCCAGCCCCATTAAAACAATTTTTCTGCGGTTTTTTTTTCTCTTCCTTAAACCAGACAACCCTTTTAGAGTATAACTAACTTGATCGAAACTTCTTTCTCATTTTAATCCAAAATTCTTGTTCCGCTACTTTAATTCATGTAGTGAGGGAGATGAATGATAACATTTTGGCTGTCTGCACCCACCACTAGAGGGAGCTTACAAATTCTTGAATATGCTGTATACAATTATTGGGTTCAGTGGGAGCTATAAAAGCATATGTGCACACAACACTTTTTTAAGCAGACAAATAAATTGCATATCTGCAGCAGAAATCCAGGGATTTTCAATTTATACTTGACATATTTTGCTGGATAAGGAATTTTTTTTTAACAAGAATTTAACCCTAGGATTGTAGCACAGAATCCACATCAGAATCCTTGCAAATTACTTTTCCTAACATAGGGCTCTACTTGGTTCGACACTGGTTTGATCAGACTTGTAAAAAAATGTGGGTTTGGGATGTCCTAAACCTAAATTTTTTTGTAACTATATCTGTTACCCTATCGCTAACCATAACCCTAACCTTAAAGGTCTTGTCTCTGTTTTACAGAGCCACAACCAGCTTCAGACTCACACTTCCTGTTCAGGTTGTGGATGGGTCAACAGCAGTGATTGGCATATCTGCTCTGCTACTCCCAGCTGAGCCTGTTACAGTGATATCATTGCTGGAGGTTTGTAAACTGTAGTGCGCAAAGCTACAGAGCTCTAAAGAGTTAAAGTTTATCAGTAAAAGAGATAAACAAGCTTCTGTGCTGGAGATGACACTCAGCAGTGAGTGACTTTTCATGGTCAGACAGGACCGTTAAAGCAATAAGAGTAGAGATAGATGGCCAGTAACAATGGAAACCTTTGTACACAAACAGGTGATAAAATCTTTTCTATCTCCTAAAGAAAGCAAAATCATTACATCAATGTATTTGGTAATAGTCTTCATGTACCATTGCCTGAATGTTTAAATCTTATCATTGTGTTGAGACTACCCCTTTAACCTGGGATTTTTAGATGGTTTTAGGGGTTAACCTAACCTAGCTTTCATCAATGCTCCAGGCCTCACAATGTTCTTGCTACAGCAACACTTTTGCTGCTACTGTCTGACATCCCTTCCAGTTTCACTAGGTTACACCTTTGTCTTGGAAATTACATTTTACATGATGTCATGTGCACCTCCGATGTCACTTCCAGTTCCCAAAACATAGGGGTAACCTAGGGAAACCAGAAGTGACAAGACCAGACCCAAAGTGATGCAGACAGTTAAGTGATCCCCTTAAAATCCTAATCCTAAACTCAGTTTAGGGTTAGGGTTGAAATTCTGGTGATTTTCGACAACAACTATCCTTAGTATGTTCACCCTAGTGGTGTCTGCAGGCAGAGATCATTTATTATTTTACTGTTCAGGCAAGTTTGGGAGGCAGTGGGGAAAAAAAGTATTTGATACTCTGGCAATTTTGCAAGTTTCCCCACCTATAAAAAATGAAGAGGTCTATAATTTTTATCGTAGGTACATTCAAACTGTGAGAGACAGAATCTAAAAAAAATCCAGAAAATCACATTGCATGATTTTTAAATAATCAATTGCATTTTAATGCATGAAATACAGAACTTAATATTTGGTACAGAAACCTTTGTTTGCAATTACATAGGTCAGATGTTTCCTGTAGTTCTTGACCAAGTTTGCACACACTGCAGCAGGGATTTTGACCCCATACAGATCTTCTCCAGATCTTTCAGGTTTTGGGGCAGCCACTGGGCTACATTGAGTTTTAGCTCCCTTCAAAGATTTTAAATTAGGTTAAGGTCTGTAGACTGGCTAGGCCACTTCAGGACCTTGAAATGCTTCTTACAGAGCCATTCTTTAGTTGCCCTCGCTGTGTATTTCAGGGCATTGTTATGCTGGAAGACCCAGTCATGACTCATCTTCAATGCTCTTACTGTGGGAAGGAGGTTGTTGGCCAAAATCTTGCCATACACGGTCCCATCCATCCTCTCTTCAATACTTTACAGTCGTCATGTCCCCTTTGCAGAAAAGCACTCCCAAAGTAAGATGTTTCCATGACCATGCTTCATGGTTTCGGTGGTGTTTTTGGAGTTTTACTCATCCTTCTTTTTCCTCCAAACACGGTGAGTGGAGTTGATATCAAAAAGTTCTATTTTGGTCTCATCTGACCACATGACCTTCTCCCATGCCTACTCTGGATCATCTAGATGGTCATTAGACATGTGCTGGTGTGAGCAGGGGGGCCTTGTGTGCCTCGAAGGATTTTAATCCATGAAAGCGTAGTGTGTTACTAACAGCAATCTTTGAGACTGTTGTCCCAGCTCTATTCAGGTCATTGACCAGGTCCTCTCATGAAGTTCTTTGCTGATTCCTGACCTTTCTCAGGATCATCCTTACCCCATGAGTCGAGATCTTGCATTGAGCCCCAGACTGAGGAAGATTGACAGTCATCTTGTGTTTCTTCCATTTTTAATAATTGCACCAACAGTTGTTGCCTTCTCACAAAGCTGCTTGCCTATTGTCCTGTTGTTGGTCATGGTGGGGTGTGAATGATTGAGTGTGTAGACAGGTGTCTCTTATACAGGTAACAAGTTTAAACAGGTGCAATCAATACAGATAACGAGTGCAGAGTAGGAGGACTTCTTAAAGAAAATTAACAGGTCTATGAGAGACAGAATTCTTGCTGGTTGGTATGTGATCAAATACTTCTTTCATGCAATAAAATGCAAACTAATTATTTAAAAATCATACAATGATATTTTCTGGATTTTTTTTTTTGATTCTCTCTCACAGTTGAAGTGCACATACGATAAAAATGACAGACCTCTTTATTCTTTGTAGGTGGGAAAACTGTCAAAATGGCTAGTGTATCAAATACTTATTTTCCCCACTGTATTGTCACGGCACATGTTGTTGCCGTGGAGGAGCAAGGTGCTACAGGGGTTAATCCCTCCAGTCGGGTGACACACCCAGGGAGAAGCCTGGCTGATAGGATTGACAGCATGGCTTCAAGTCAGCTCAGAGGGTGTGTCGCTCAGGCCAATAGAGGAGTCCGGAAGCCGCACCAATCAGCTGCTGGGGCGGTGTCCGGGTGGCTCATTTAAACTGCTCAGTTTGGTTCATCTTTGCCTGTGAAAGGTTCCCCTTTGCGCTTCTCCTGTTTCCCCGTTTGCTTGTTTGCTCTGTTACCCTGACCTTGGCTTGCTTCCTGACCTCGTTCTCGTCCTCTGATTCTTTACTACGTTACCTCCTGGTTTTGACCCTTGGCTTGGCTTACGTTATTCTCTTGGTTTTTCAATTTATGGTTTTGGCCTACCCTTACCGACCCGGACTGCTGACTTCGCGTTTCCCTGACGGCCTTGCACGTAGTAGAGTACGGACTGTCGTCCAGTTGGGGTCTGCCATTTAGGGCAGCACGCCAAGTAGTTAGGGACAGTGGGCTGGGTGGCAGTCAGGGCCCACTGCACCTCCTCTGAAGTGACATGTATATATTATAGATCAGCATGAAATTGCGACTTTATTTAGTTAAAAAAAAAATCCATGCACTTAAAGGAGATGCTCATGGAAACAGATTTTAACAAACAGATGCCAAAAATGTACAGTTTTTGCACTGGTTTTAAATCCATACTAAACACATGCCATCTGTTGACAGGCCTGTTACTTTATGCTTTTTATGTAAAGCTAATATTAAATAGGCCTAAGCTGCACATCTAGGGATAAAATTGTCTCTTTCATCAGAGTGTTTCCACCAAATATAACTTTGCCATCATCCTCTGTTTCCCTGTAGGGAAGCAGCTCACTTTTTCAGAATAGGCTGTATAAACTTCAGGGGACGTTCTCATAGGAAGACAAAAGCTGGGGAAGAACAACACAGATGTTAGAAGTAAAGGAAAAACAAAAGCAGTCAGTGTCCTGAAATCATAACAAGAGCATAATACGATCAGGAAGAACAAAAGTATCGGTGCGGCGACTTTCTCCAGTAAAAACAGTGCACACTATTAGGATGTATACAGGCCATGAAGGCACATAGGAGCAGATCAGTGAACATCTGATGGGGCCAGATATGAAGGACCCTCCTGAAATTGCTCTCACTGGCCTCCTTTGTAGGTATACAGGTCTGATGAGCTCTCTGGCCTTTTCAATCAGAATCAATTCATGCTCGCCCTCAGCCTGCATGTCATAAATATACCCTACAGCTGACAGGGGAGGTAAGCAATGAATACTGATTACTCCTTCTTTGGAGAGGACACTAACTCATGTCTCTGGCCAGCTCACAGACTCGCACATCACACAAGCTGGCATTGTGCATTGGTTTGATTTGCTCTAAACTATTTTCCTGAGGGAATACAAAGTATCAACTCAATTTCAGATTTTATAAATTGGCCTAGAAGTATCCTGGGCTGAACTCTAGGGCATTATTATTGCACAGATAAGTGTTGAAAAAATAAAAAGACCTCCGTAGTCGGAGAAGATCTCCATCACACACATGGCCAGCTCAGCAAAACATTTGGACATAGATTTTTTAAAAAAAAATATTTTGACATTTTAGATTGTAATGGTGATCTAAATCCAGTTTAGTAGAGCTATAGGAAACCTGGGTTTAGCGACTGTAATAGGGGTGTTATAATGTGTCTGTCTGAAAGAGGCCTAACTTTACTGGTGATTTGCTTTATGTAGTTTGTCCTGACTTTTAGTTATAGAGGTATTCTTCTCTATTCATATACAAAGCTAAATTCAGAATCATACTGGTTTTCTGGTAGAAGAATGCATTTGATTTGCACAGTGTCGGACTGGGGTTCCTGGCGCCCATCTGTTGAGTTGATTCTTGGTGCTCATCAGTGGAGTTGATTCTTGGGGCCCATTAGTGGAGTTGATTCTTGAGGCTCACCTGTGGAGTTGATTCCTGGGGCCCATCAGTGAAGTTGATTCCTGGGGCCCGTCAGTGGATTTGATTCTTGAGGCCCAATAGTGGAGTTGATTCCTGGGGCTCACCTGTGGAGTCGACGCCTGGGGCCCAATAGTGGAGCTGATTCCTGGTGCTTAACAGTGAAGTTGATTTCCAGGAGCCACCAATGAACCTGACTCTTGGGGCCCATTCGTGGAGTTGATTCTTGGGGCTCACCTGTGGAGTTGATTCTGGGGCCATCAGTGGAGTTGATTTCTGGGGCCCATTAGTGGAGTTGATTTCTGGGGCCCATTAGTGGAGTTGATTCTTGGGGCCCATTTGTGGAGTTGATACTTGGGGCTCACCTATGAAGTTGATTCCTGGGGCGCAATAGTGTAGTTGATTCGTGGGGCCCACCAGTGAAGATGACTCCTGGGGCCCATCAGTGGGCTTGATTCTTGCGGCCCAGCCCACAGCTACTGTACATGACTGCACATTCTACACATGGCTCTTGCTTTCTGCCTCTATTTCTCTGCCTTTATCCCTAAAAACCAGCCATGTCCAGGGGCCCATCAGGGTCTTCCCTGCTCCCCTATGAGCCAGTCTGAGCCTGGATTTGCATAGAGACAGGCCACTAGACAATATGTCTGACTGCATTGTGAAGAGAACCACACTGGTTCTTATTTATCAAAATTGCCTAATCATCTTTCATTTATTAAATTGCTCTGGAAAAATTAAAGCTGAGCTCTGATTGGTTGCTATGGGCAACAAAGACAGTCTTACTATTAGACAGTTTTGATAAATAAGACCCACTGTGCTTATTAAATAGGTGTTAAAAGGGATTGTCCATTATGTAAAAAAAAGAGCTCTGCTGTTTGGGAGGGGTAAGGATGAGTTCACATCATGTTGATCCACTAGTCTGATGTACATGTTTTTTTCTTTATATGGTACCTCATTTCCTTTCCCCTGTTAACCCCTGACAAAGCTTCAAGCGAAACGCGCATTGGGTGTACTCTTGTGCTGCTGGTCTGTATTTACCCATTATGTAATGTTACGTCTTTTTATTTGCTTTTGTGTACTGTTATATTTGTTTAATAAAATATATTTGTAATTTTTATTTGGGTTAGTGTTTTTGTGCTTGGCGTTGTATGTTTTTTAAAATAAAAACGTGTACCCAAACATGCACGTTAACGTATACATTGACTTTTATGGCTGGACGGATTGCCACAGTATTTGTATATAGTTTCCAGTTTATGGCCTTACATCATGTACATATAGATGTCTCTTATGAAAAATTGACACAATTATAAAACTTATTTTAGCAACCCTTTGCTGCTTAAAAAATACTTAACAAAAGAAATATGTAACAAATAGACTTTTTACTTTTTCTTACCATTTTCCCTGTTATTACAAAAAAGTCTAACGTAAAAATGACATAAAATACATAAAAAAGGCAAAAACATTAGTAAAATAGCCAAATGTGATAAAGCATTATAGCATTCAAATCTGCATGTATTAAAGAAAATGAAAATGAGACTGGTCAGAAACAATTAGTCTACACTGCATCGGACAAAAAACGGCCCAAAAGCGGGTTTTTTTACTCTGATGCACAGCTGTGGTATTTGTCACGCTTTGCACAAAAACCGCGGTCGCTTCTCGTTTTCCTGACGTCACCCATACAATTGTTGTGTATGGGAAGACGGCAAGAAAACGAGAAGCGACCGCGTATTTTACAACATGTTATATAATACGCTACTGCCAGAAGATGAGCCGAGAAAAGACGAGCTGTGGAGATTGCAGCGCATCTTTTTATTTGCGTCTTGGGGGCCGCGGGAAACGATCGTATTTTGGGCGCTTTTAAAAAACAAAAAAGGCCCCAAAGATACGATTTTTTTCCTGTGCAGTGGAGCATACTTAGGTATGTTCACAAGGCTTAATGCGGGCGAAATTTACGCCCCGCAATTACGCCGGTTTTGGGGCGGGGGGGGGCGGGGGGGGCGGGGGGGGGGGGGGGCGGGGGGCCGGCCCCTGCCGGCCCTAAGGGTAATTCCCTGTACTTATCTCCCCCCCGGCGTATTCCCCCGAGCAGGGAGGGAGATTATCTAGTTCTCTATGAGAATGTGGATTCCTAGTAATAGGACGTATTCACCCATAATTTGGCATGGGGCACGTAATTAGGAGGAAAATAGTCCAGGATATTGCCGTGTGAACATAGCCTTAGGGTAAACAATTAGGTCAAGAGCTGATTTAAAAAAAAAAGAAAAGCAAAAAACATATGCTCAAAACAGTATACATTTGGAACAGCTTAGCTTAGCTTAGTGTTGAGCGATTATTATCGACAAAGTTAAAATCGGCACAGTTTTTTTTGTTGATCAAAATTTTTTAGATCAGCGATAATTTGGGTTTAAAATTGTGCTCTTTTAAATATCGCGCCATTTTGGGCTTCCTGTCATTTTGGGGGCCCAGCAAATCGTTTAAGAATAGAGCAGGGTGGTGTGTGTTCGCGTCATGATGGGATGTGTATGGTTCATTGGCTGGAAAATCACATGACCCGTTTTACTAGAAACCCCTTTCCCTGTTCTGATCAGTGTCTCTCGCTTCTCTTTAGTAGGACGTGCGCTTGCCTCTGTCCAAAAGTCAGAAAACGCCAGCGAAATTTATTTATTTTTCAAGGAAAGCTCTACTTTTGGGTTTTGATCTTACAACTTGTTGATCAGAGTTTGGGAAAGATTTTATTAATTGGGTTGGTTTTAAAAGGAGATTACGCTGTAAAGTCAGGGGGAGCGGGGGGGGTCCCCGTGGGCGAAACGACAAGCCCTATAAAGAATAGGGAAAGTTCCCCAAGATTAGTGTAGACATTGCACTGCAATAGTTTTATTAAAACAGTTTTCTATTGAAATTTTCCGGGATATTGGCAGCCTGAATTATTTAGGATACACTCTTTCTAGTAACTGCAGGTCTCTTTGTTAGGTGAAAAATCCACTTTTATTATCGTATAATTTAGATAGGTGTTCTTTTTCAATTTTCCCCATTCAGCTTTTTTGTTTAAGCCACCTTGCAGTTAAATTAGAACCCAGAATTTTTGTAGTCGCAAGGTTGATAGGTCCCAAAAAATACCTTTTATTTCCGAATACATTCAGATACGTTTTTTCTCACTTTGCGCACTACAGTTTGTTCTTGAGGCCCCTTTGATTAAATGTGATACAACAATTTTCTGTCACCCAGGTGATTGATAGGTCCCAAAAAAAACCTTTTATTCCGAAACATTTAGATACGTTTTTTTTTCACTTTGGCGCATACAGCTTTGGTTCTTTGAGGCCCCTTTGCACTTAAATGTGATACAGCAATTTTGTAGTCCCACAGGTGAATTGAAAGGTGCCAAAAATACCTTTTATTTCCGAATTACATTTCAGATACGTGTTTTTTCATTTTTGGCGGCAGGCCAGCTTGTTGTAGATTATTTTTGCATTTAAATTTGAATACAGAATTTTGTTCACCACAGGTAAAATTAAAAGGGGTGCCAAAAAAATTTTTTATTTCCGAATACATTACAGTACTTGTTTTTTGCACTTTTGCGTCCGTTTTGTTGATGGCCCCTTCATTTAAAATTTGAATCCAGCAATTGTGTAGTTACCACAGGTGATTGTAGGTGCCAAAAAATCCTTTTTATCCGAATATTTTCAGATATGTGTTTTTTCACTTTGGCGCATACAGCTTTTTTCATTGAGGCACCTTGCACTTAATGTGAATACAGAAATTTTTGTAGTCCCCACGTGAATTGAAAGGTCCCAAAAAATACCTTTTATTATCGAATACATTTCGATAGTTTTTTTTCACTTTGGGCAGGCCATTTTTGTGATAGATCTACTTTCAGTTAAATTTTGAATACAGAAAATTTTGTAGTCACCACAGGTGAATGTGGGTCCCAAAAAAATACCTTTTTTATTGAATACATTGTACGTGTTTTTTCACTTGGGCGGGCCCAGCTTTGTTGTAGATCTACTTTGATTTAAAATTTTAAACCCAGCAATTTTGTAGTCACCACAGGTAAATTGTGGTGCAAAAATACCTTTTTTATTAAAATACATTACGCAGGTTTTTTTTATTTTGGTCGTCAAGCTTTTTTGATAGATCTACTTTGCTTTAAATTTTTGAATCCAGCAATTTTGTTTTGTTTGAGGGATTTGAGAATAGCTGTTTTTGCCGTCTTTTAATAAGAGCTTTCCAAAACCTTTTCCCATCCCTTTTAAAATTTTTATTTTTCTAAAACATGGAGCAAATTTCGGGTGGTAAGGAGCAAAGAGGGGTAGGACAGGGGAGGTGAGGTACGAGAAAAGGGCTCCTTCCAGTGTGGCGACAACACCGCAGCCAGCGGTCGTCATTTGCGGACCCCGGCCCTGTCTCACTGGGTCAGGGCCCTGTGAAATCTCAGTAAGAACAGCGTCGCAATCTGCCCTTGGGGTTAATGAAACTGCATCCGCATTTACCTCTGTCCTCCCCAGTCACGGCCACAAATGTGTATCAGCATCACCCAAATCCGCCCAACTGAAGCACCCCAAAGGGCAACTTGTACCACCACTGTGGATAATCGTTTTTGAAGCCCTTTTTGTGACAAAATTGGGGTTTGGGGTCAAAGGATTTTAAAAAAATCAAGGGGCCAAAAGGGTGATTTTCTGCTCTGACCCCCAGTTCTGATGCCATAGGGGGGAAAAGGAACGGTCAATGGGCAAAAATCAGGGGGGTCGGAACGTTGCAGTTCCTTTTGCTTGTAGCCCGCAGCTCCTGGATGCGAATTCGGACGACGAAGTCACTGTGTTGTGATGATGATAAAGACATTGCGGATCCAAGTGGTCTTTTAAGCAGAATTTGCTTGCGAGGTTCATCACTGGCGGGGGGAAGACATGGGGTAGGGGTCAGTGGGTTCGCCTAAAAAAAGGGGAGAGGGCGGTCGCAAAAGTGTGATATGTTTCCCGCGCCCGGTCAGCGAAAACCCCACTCCCGCTTATCCCCGTAAAAAGGCCCGGGACCTTAATCGGGGCCCCTTTTTGAGAAAGCCTCTGATTCCCCGCGTGTCATATGCCGCCTTTGCCGTAAACGCAAAAGTAGAGGCAAGAACCTTAGGTGGTTAACCACCACCAACATGTTTTAGTCAATGCAGCAAATGCATGAGTTGAAAGGGAGGAACATTGGGCCCAAAAAAAGGCCAGCCCGACCCCGGGCCTCCAACCATGTACCCCCTCCTCCCCGCTCCTCCTCCCACCCCCAAAGGGTTTTCCCCAGTGCCTGTCTTCAGAGTCATGATCAGGGATCACCCTGCTTCAGCCTCCACCGCCCCGAGTACCACCAGAGACCCATCTCCCTTCTCCTCCACCCATTTTTGATACCTGCAGCCCGTACAGGGCCCAGTTAGCGCCACCCTTCGTCTTCCGGGTTTGGGGAGCAAAAAAAAAACACTTAACCCCAAACCAACCCAAAGCCAAAACCCTGAATGTCTGCCTTGCCAGGTTTGGGCCTTGGAAAATGTTGCCTTTCCGTCTGGGGAAAAAGGGGGTTTCCCAACCACCTCAGGGCCCTTTCCCTGCCCCAAATACCAGATGCGAGCGGGCATTTCTTTGCCAAAAAGCGCCCCTGCCCGGCAACCCAGTGTCATCTAAAATTTCAAGCCGTTTTTGAGGGGGGGGGGAAAAAAGCCCTGCCACGACACAGGATAGTAAGCAGGGCCCAAAGGGCCCACCATACCTCTGTGACAGCTCATGGGGAGACTGGGTGGTGTCTCTGGGGGTGGGGTGGCTCTCAGCTCGGGACGCTTTAAAAAAACCGCGGGATGTGCGGGGGTTCTTTCCCCCAAGGCCCTCTGGTGGCTCACGTGCCAGAGAAACCGGGCCGTGTTAAAATTTAAATTCTGTCTTGGAGCCCGTCAACACAGGTCAGGGCTGTAGACGGCTCCCCGAACGAGACGAGCGCTTGGCTGGGTGAAAAGCCCTTGTGCCAGCCAGGTGGTGTGGGGATAACGGGCAAAAATTGCTTGCCCCCCTTAAAGTCGGTGGCTGGAGAAATCCTTGCCTGGCACTGTATGAACCTTGTGTCCAAATTTCTAAAGATACCGGGTTTCGGCTCCCTGGGGGAAGGCTCGAAGCAAAGTTGCCTTCCCCCGTTGCCCCCTGCTTCGTCCCCCTGGTGCGTTGCAGGTCAACTGGCCCCCCCGTCAACCGTCTCTTTGTTGAGTGGCAAACCGGGAAATTCCACCCCCCAATGCTCCAGCGATTGGGGCAGAGCGCAATGAAAATTACGCGTACGAAGTGACACATGGGCAAGACGATGCGGACTCGGGGTTTTGAGCCCCGAGAGTGGAGGCAGGTGAAAGAGTTGCCCACCCCTTCCCTTTTTAAGAAGCCACCAAAATGGTCAGTGCGGACAATGCCCTTGTCAGCATGAGCATTTGGGATCTTAGTTCTGGAATGATGTTGGAACCTGAAAAAAAAGGCCCCCCAGCGCGGAGGAGGGACGGAAACAGAGCGGACACGGAGCCTTTCTCCCCATAAAATCCAAAAGGGCCCGACAGTTTCACAATTTCATGGTCTTCATTAGGCAGGGGTTTCGGGGGGTCCAGGGTGTGCAAGGTGGGCATCAGCTCTGGGGTTGCTATCTCAAAAAAGTCAGGGCTGTGTTGAAGCTGTCCCGGAGGAAAGCGGAGGAGGGGAGGAGGTATTCCCAGACACGAGTTTCCCCGTCCCTGCCTTGGAAGAGGTTGGGCGAATTTGAGGAGAGGAGGGAAATGAGGAAAAATCTGTTTTCTAGTGCCCCTCGACCCGAGGTTGGGGGAAACAAAGGCTCCATCTCTCCATGGTGCTTGGATGCTCCATTTTCCAACATGATCCCCGATTAAGGGCCCTCAAAATGAACAACAGTTAAGGGTGGCCCCCCTCTGGATCCGGTACAAAACAAAATCAGCCCTTTCTTCCACCCACCCAAATAGAGAGTAAAATGCAGGAAAAGGAGACCTTGGTGATATAAAATGGAGAATCTATTGGTCTGCTTCCGTTCCCCCAAAAGTCACGGTGGAACAACATCGCGACGTGACAGCAGTAGAGTGCCAAGTAGCCGTAGCGGGCCGGGGGGAGGGGGGGCCCAAGGTGGCGAAGCCTAAAGGGGACCCCCTGGCAATCTTTTTTTACCACCCACCCCAAAGCATGCAATGCGGGGACACATCCAAAACCCGGACCAGCTTAAGATCATGGTGCCCGATACTGCCCCTTTAAAACCCATGTTTTGTATGTGTTCCCGGGCCCAAAAGACTTCTGGGTATCCAAATGGAGAATGGCCCGCGCTCGCTCACCACGCCATGAGTTGTTTCCTGCCCGCAGCCAGGTCATATCTGGCGGGCCTTCAGACGTGGAGGAGTCATTTCAGACAAAGCATCGGCTTTCCCCAAGTTGTGGATCGTTTGATTTCATAAGATGAATCGGCATGGATCTTGATATGTTGTGGCCCCCCCCCCCCCTTGCCCAGGTCACCCTTTTGTTGCCGGGCTCTTACATTCCCCCTTTAAACGAAAAGGTCCTCTTTAAAAAAATTTTTTAAAAAAGATTTTCTTACTGCAAATTTTTTTTCTCTTTTTTCCCCAAAAGTTCTTTTGTGGTTTTGCTGTGAGGAGACTGTAAAAAAACGCAAGGTTTTGACAACACGTATTCCATTTTTCTAATTTATCTTTAAAGTTTTCCATTGTCAATGGTTTTAGGTCATGTTGCTGTGAGAACAGCTATAAATTTGGTCCTTTTGGAACAGAAAAGTGGCTTTTAAATGGCCCTTTCCCTCACAATTTTTAATGTGGCTGAGAAGTCATATTTATAATTTTTTTTGGGGGCATGTAGCTGTGAGATAAAGCAATTAAACATGGTCCTTTGGAAAGAAATGTGGCTTTTAAGTGGCATTTCTCCCTCAAATTTTTAATAGTGGGTGAAGTCTTTTTTTAAATTTTTTGGGGTCATGTTGCTGTAAAAATACAGCAATTCATGGTCCCCTTCGGAATGTGGTTCTAAATGGGGATTTTCCCTCACAATCCCCAACGTGGTGAGAAGTCTTTTTATAATTTTTTTGGGGGGCATGCTGCTTTTAAATGCAGAAATAAGGTCCTATTTAAAAAAAAGTTTTCTAACAGCTTTGTTTTCACAATTTTCCCAAAATGGTCAAGGGTCATGCTTTGAATTTTTGGGGGCATTTTGCTGTGACTGCAGCTATATACAGGTCCTATTATAAAAAAATGTTGTTTTAACAGAATTTTTTCTTCACAAATTTTCCCAAAAAAAAAAATTTTTTAAAAAAAAAAAAAAAAAAAAAAAAAAAAAAAAAAAATTTGGAAAAATTTTTTTCCCCAAACCAAATGGCTCAAGGGTCATTTTGAAATTTTTGGGGGCATTTTGCTGTGACTGAACTTACTTCAGGTCCCATTATAAAAAATGTTGTTTAACAGACATTTTTTTTCAAATTGTCCCAAAATGGTCAAAGGGGCATGCTTTTAATTTTTTTGGGGGATTTTGTGTGACATCAGATTTACTAAAAAGGTCTTTAAAAAAAAAATTTTTTGTTGCTAACAGAAAATTTGTTTTCACAAAAATTTTCAAGAGGGTCAAGGGTGATGGTGCTGTCAGAAACGGAATGGTAGGGGCATGTTTAAAGGACACATATTCAAAAAAAGACTTGTTTTTGCAAGATCTTTAACTAGCTTCAATCCTGATTGAGACAAAAAATTTAATCAATTAAAAAAAGAGAAACAAAGACGGGGGGGGTTCCTCCTATTTTAAAAAAAGTGTTTTCTAGAATTAAATCTAAATAATTGATGTACAAAATAGCTGGTAAAAAATTCCTCTGAATTTTACAAGGGGGTACAGGAAAAATTGACTAGTTGTAGGTTATAGGGACTGGGGTATGGGGACGGACAGAGAACAAAGTACAGAGACAATTTCCCCCGAGTTTTAGTAAAATGAGAAAAAAAAATGCCCAAAAAAAAGGGCCCCCGGGTGGGAAAAGGAGCGTTTCCCCTATTTCAAAGTGAAGTCAATTTGGGCCGCACTCTAGGGGGGCAAAGGGCCCCCCCCAGGACAGGGACAGTATATGTCCGTTAAATAAAAAAGGTGGGTTTAAAAAATCCTTTTTTCCCGGGATTTTTTTTCTGGGGTATGAGGTTTGGGGTCTGCTGTGGCCCAGGGGTATGTCAATGTCAGGAAAATAAAATGGTGCTTCAAGCTCCTTTTCCCCGCCTTTTTTAAATTTTAGGGTGCGGTTTAAAGGGCATTTTGCAGTCCAGGACTGGTATGTTAAAGTCCAGTTCAACTAAAATGGTGGTTGAAAGATCCCTTTTTTTTGCACTTTTAATCTGTGGGTCGACAGGTTTAAGGGCCCCGTTCAAGGGTTATTTGGGACGGGTTTGGGCCCTACTCCGGCCGGATTTGCGCTTCAGTACGCACCAAAACGTCCCTGTCATTACGGGAAACCACTCTTCATAGGAACAGTGGAATCCGTCGCTCCCCCCCCTGGAAATCCGCCGAGGGGGGGGAAAGTGACATGCAATTATTTCGGGGGCGGACGCGCCGTAAACAAGCATTGTCTATAGGGTCGGGGCGGCGCCCCCGTCGCGCTCGGCCCCGCCCGCCCCCTTTTTCAGGCGGATTTGTGGCTAATAGGCTCACAAACCGTGGGAAAAAGCCCTGGGAACAGGCCCTATGGTTACTGTGGTACGAACAGGAATGTCAATGTCCGTTCAACTAAATTGTGGTTGAAAGACTCTTTTTCCGGCACTTTTTAATTGGGGTCATGCGGTTTGGGGCTCTGCTGTGGCCCGGAAGGTATAGTCAATGTCCGTGAAACAAAATGGTGGTTCAAAGACTCCTTTTTCGGACTTTTTAAAACTGGGGGGCATGCAGGTTTAAGGCTCATGTGTGGGGCAAGACGGGATAGTGAAAGGTCTGGATTTTTTTTCTGTGGTTTATAAACCCAAGGGGTTGCCTAAGATGTAGACGTATCCATTTGATGTTGTGGTGTTAATTCCCGCTTCTCAGCCCGTTTGGGGGTAAGAAGAAGGTGTTGTTGCTCTCCCCTAGCTTTAAGGTCATCGATATAATTATATCGCCTCAATATCTTTTGATGTGGTGACTATCGACCCTAACCGTTTTCGATGGCCAACTAATCGCTCAACACTATTAGCATATATCTCTGCTAAAAAAAATTGGTGAACACTTAAAAATATATGTTACTCCAAGTCAATCAACTTCTGTGAAAATTTAACCTGTCCAGTTATGAATCATCACTGCTTGTGAAAACAATTTACCTGTGTTGTGAAATGAAAACAGACAACAGGTAGAAAAGATAGGAAGTTAGAAAACAACCCTATAAAGTGTGGGTTTTGAGGTGGTGACACAGACCATTTCTTGTTCCTCCTTTTTGGTTGTTTTTTTGGGACTTTTTCTTTGTTATTGCTCTCACCTAGGGCCCTGTCTCAACTCACAGAAAATTGCTAGGGGAGTGAGCTTATCCAGGTGCCAATCAATGAGAGCTGTGGCAAGAAGGTTAGATGTGTTTGTCAGCACAGTGTCCAGAGCATGCAGCAGATACCAGGAGACATAGAGGTACAACCCAGCAGCAGGACCACTACCTCCTTCTTTGTGCAAGTGCCAGAGTCCTGAAAAGTGACCTCCAGCAGGCCAAATTTTTTTAACGTCAAGCTGTCAGAAAAAAACCAGATCATGAGGGGGGGTATGGGGGGGCCTAACGTCACAAGTTGGGTTTTCTTAAGCCCCCAAACGTGCAGGGAAGTTGGCATTTGCCAGAGAACATCAAGATTGGTAGATTCGATATTGGCACCCTGTGTTCTTCACAGATGAGAGCAGGTTCACACTGAGCACATGTAACAGAGTCTGAAGATGCCGTGGAGACCGTTCTGCTGCCTACAATATCCTCCAGTATGACCGATTTGGCAGTGGGTCAGTAGTAGTGCGTTTTTGCTGCATTTTTTGGTGCATTTTTTTTAATACGTTATTGGATTAATTGCTGTTTGTTGCTGCAAAAATGCACCAAAAACACTCCACGTGAAAGCATCTTTAAGGGCCGTTCCCTCGGGGGCTTTTGGGCATGGATTGCGGCCGTAGTGCGCGCCGTAATGCGCTGCAATATGGCTGGAATCCGTCCTTGCCATTACGGTAATGCACAGTTCTCATAGCCGTATTGCGGGCGGAATTCGTCCCGCAATTACGGCTTGAATAAGCCGTGTGAACCGGCCCTTAGGGTGCTTTCACACGGAGCGTTTTTTGGTGTGTTTTTTTGCAGAACTGCTCAGCATTAATTGCTGTGTATTTCTGCAAAAAAAAAAACGAACAGAAAACTGCACCAAAAAACGCTCCATGTTTTGTTACGTTTTTTTTGCAGAAATAAACAGCAATTAATTGTGTGCATTTCTGCAAAAAAATACACCAAAGAACGCTCCGTGTGAAAGCAAACTTATTCTAGGTCTACACAACAATTTTAAAATGCCAACCAAAATCCAACGGCATCTTCAAATTGCTGGACTGCGCCACACCGCCGGGGTTTTTTTTGCGCATTTTTGCAGCAGGAATCCAACGTTGGTCCTGCAGAATATACAACACATTCCATATCCCACTGGACGGTTTCGGTGTAGTATAACCTCAGTAAAAAAATCCATGCTGTGTAGACTACAGCACAGATTTTCTATTGAGGGCTACACAACACTAGGTATGGTCGGTTTTCAACGGATTCAAAATACTGAATACGCTGAAAAAATTACCAAAATCCTGTGCTGTGTAGACCTAGCATTAGGAGATTCCATAATTTGCATTAGCAAAGCCACCTAATTTGCAGTGTTTCAAGGTTGGGGGTATACACAACAGTGGGCAGTTAAATAGTAAGCAGTTGCTGTAGAGATTTTTTGAAGAGTAAAAATTTTTGACCCAAAGAAGTTCAGTCTAGTTTAAAGTGGTGTTTCCACCATGGATAAAAATTTGATGGCATATCCTATCCTTAAAGAGGTTTCACCGTGATGTGAAATTCTGTACACTTGCCACTCACAGAGAGGCGGCCATGCATGTAAATGAGAAGGGCAGCACTTGTGGCCATCCTCCTCATTCACTTCTATGGGGGTTCTGAATATATATTTATGTTCTGTATGTGCTCGGTTATGTTCGGAAGTTCCCATAGAAGTGAATGAGGAAGACAGCCACAAGAACCGCCCTCATCATTCACATGCATGGCCAGCTCGTTGTTAGCTGCAAGTGGCCAGCATAGAGGATTTTACATCATTTTAGAACCCTTTTAATTTTTGCCCCTACCTACTACCAAGTTGTGTAAGCCTGCTATTAGCCTGCTATGAAAGCTAAAGGACCACTCCGTGTTTTCTTTTCCACCTTTGTTCATTAGAAATTGCTTTTAGGTACACTGCAGCACCAGTAATTTTGCCTACCTGCAGCAGAATACAGGATATCTGGCTAATGAAACAGTCTGTTAGGTCACATGACCTGCACTCTGGCTGGCTGAAAGAAACAGTGCTGACAGTCTGCTCTCTATGCATTCCTAGGGGACTGACTTTGAACTTTGCAGAGAAACTTTCGGATTACACCACCATGCTGTCTGTTTCAGCAACTCAGAGTTCAGGTCGCATGACCCTGTGGCAGCGGTATGAAATCCTGTATTCTGCTGCAGGTAAGCAAAATTACTGGCACTAAGAGCAATTTCTAATGAACTAAAAAAAAAAAAAACTGGAGTGGTCCTTCAATGTCCACAGTTTGCACTGCATATTTGTTTCATGGTGATATAGAAGAGTGAAGAAATCAGGCGATACCTTTTTCAGGCTAACTGAGTATATTTGATGGTGAGCTTTCGAGAGTACTAGCTCCCTTCTTCAGACATGATGTTATACAAGAACTGAACATTTACAGACTTTTTATACACAAAAGACCTGGATCTTCAAAGGATCTTAGAATTCTTAACAATAACAAAATGCAATATAAGCAGACAAGTCATTTACAACAGGTCAAGAAATCAACAATCTGGAAACTTGTGAGGCATGACGGAGGGGTCAGTAATTCTTAGTCGCCTGATTTCTTCACTCTTCTACTACTTTCTATGGCTAACACGGTACAACATTATACTCATGGTGACATGTCACTAATCCGCCCCTATCACCCACTACATTAGGTATTATAGATTTAGCACTGGGGGATGAACTACCCCTTTATTTTTTTCCTTAAAATCCTAGGAACATGTGTGTAAATAGGTAAAACCCATCTAATGTGTCCAATATAAGGAGTATTTATAAGTGCAAAGGTGTAGACTGCACATTTCATAGAGAACCTTGCGTCACAGAGGACACTATAGCCTTCCCTCTCCTCTCAGTAACGGCTTTGAGTGCACTAACATTGGATGATGCTACATACGATTATTATGTAATCCTGGAGGAAGTGATGCCAGTGCTTCCCCTACAGAGAGAGCTTTTTTCCTTCTTGCAGTCTGTGTATTAATGAAGGAGCCTGGGCATTGCAGCAGATGATTGTACTGCAGGGATGTACATGTGTGTGATGGGAGGATTGTGGCGAGTTTAGTTTGTTAGAGTACTGTGTACACAGTGGTGTGCTGTCATCTGTTAATAACTTTTCAGTGAGTCATCTCTCACAATGCTGGACATCTGTTTATTTACGCCTCATCCCTCTTCCAGACGCCTTTCTCACCATAGGATTGCACAAAGCCGCTATTACTAATGATGATTTTGCCCTAAGCCGGAAAGATTTTTCTATATTTATCTTCTAAAGTCAACCAAAATGATATCATGCATCAGTGCTCACCATACAATGTCATGTAAAAAATCTAGTGCAGGATGATCATATAGTGGCCCAGGAGGATAGAAGCAAAACAGAGGCAACATTTGTAGTTCCTGGGCCCCAATGCAAATTCTTCAGCAGACCCCCGTTGACCATGTACCATTCATAACACAGGCGTCTTCTTTAAGGGAATGTAACCGCCAGTATTGCATTTTGTTTAACTTATTATAACATATTTTTTCATCTTAGCTATTTTTATTTTCTTATTGTATAGGGGCAAGGATTTTGTCTAAGCTGCTTTTAACAACAGTCAGCAATATATTTCACTGCAGCTACAGACATAGACAAGGAGAGATATCAAGAGAGAGAAGGGGAGAGAGAGAAAAAAAGAGAGAAAGCTTTGTGCCCTGGGTCCTGCCAAAGCAATGTAGCAGATGAATATTTATATACACTGTGTGCACAATTACTAGATACGTTGCATTTGTTGAGAATTCATTTTATTATTGAACAACTAAATTACTGTTGTTCAATCCAAAATGTTAATAAACCTGAATATTTAAGAAAATAAAAGTAAAGTTTCGGCTTTCTTAGGAGATTACTTACAGGTTGTGTACATTAATATTGGGATAAGTTCACACAATGGATTTGGATGCCGATTCTGTGTAGCATCCGATGGTAAACTGATTTACATTATACCACATGCCTCCTATACTATGTACTCCATACTCAGACATTCATCGTAAATCCACACTTGCAAGCGCAAAATTTTCAACAAGGAAACAACGCTGATTCTGGGTGCAGTACGCACGGCGATAAGCAAGGCGTTCTAAAAGTATGCGCTGGCCAGCGCGTACTTTTAAAACACTGACAGCCGGCTCTCATTGACCTTCACTGCATATTATACTGCGTATCTTACGCCGGGGAAAACGGCGAGTAATCATACCTCTCAATGAGAGCTATAAACAGGGCCGGACTGGGAATAAAAATCAGCCCTGGCACTAAGCCCCCAGCAGCCCACATACAATATCCGCTTACAAAATGTCCCTTGTTCTCGCACCTCGACACTGTCTAAAATAAACTCCACTATAAAGCTGCTTTCACACATAGTATTTTTGGTGCCTTTTTGATGTTTTTTTTTGGTGCGTTTTTGTGCAAAAGGAAAGACAGTTAATGCTGAACATTTCTGCACAAAAAACGCATCAAAAATGCACCAAAAAACCGCCCCTGTGTGAATGCACCCCAAAAAAACAAGCAAGAAAGAAACAGTGGTGCAGAAAAAACCCCCTCATCACAGAGTCGGGTGTGCACTTGCTTTACAATCCGGGACAAGCCCACACTGACACTACATAAGCACCAACATAACCTACAACCCCACCAATCACATCCCCAGTAGTCAGGTCACCATCACATGAATACAGCACTGATTCAACCCAGAAGTAAAATGACCCCTGACAGCAGGGACTCACAGGAGATGTCATCTCTGATGGGCGTTGTTCTCTTCTCCTTTTCTTCTGCTTCTGGCCCAAACCTCCATGACGTCTTTCCTGATGAGCTGTTCCCTTCCATTTCTTTCTCTGTCCAGTACAGCATGCAGAATTTACCACAAATACATCTTAGGCTCCTCTCTTTTCCAGCACTTTCCTATCAATTCCCCAAACTGCGTATGTTAGACCCTAAAAATTAGAAATTAAAAAATGTCAGATAAGTGGCAGTAAATAGGTAGACCCCCATTAGGTAGGTAAACGGGGCCCTTCCTCATTAATTTGGTAGGTAGACAGGGCCTAAACCCCCGTAATTAGCCAGGTAGCTGGGCTGCCCCAGTAACTAGCCAGGGAACTGGGGCTGCCCCCATACTAGCCAGGTAGCTGGGGCCTGCCCCCAGTAACTACCAGATAGCTAGGCGCCCTCAGTAATTAGCCAGGTAGGGCCAGTAATTAGCCAGGTAGGGGCCAGTAAGTACCAGGCTGGGGCCCTTATGTAGGCAACAGGGCCAGTATATAGCCCGGCAGGACCAAAAAGGCAGGCAGGACCACTATGTAGCCAGGCAGGGCCAGTAATATAAGCAGGCAAGGCCCACTTATAGGGAGGCAGGGCCAGTATATAGGCAGGGACACTTATAGGCAGGCAGGGCAGTATAAAGGGAGGGAGGGCAATAATGCCAGGCAGGGCCATTATAATGGGCAGCAGGGCTGATATAATAGGTAGGCAATGGCATTTTATAGGTAGCAGGCAGGGCTTATATATATGAGGGCAGTATATAGGGATCAAGCAGGGCAGTATGGGGCAGTATATAGGTATGCAGGAAAGGCAGTAATTAGGAGGCAGGCAGGGCAGTATATACCAGGCAAAGGGGAGTAAGGGGCATATATAGCCAGGCAGGGCAGTATATAACCAGGCAGGGCAGTATGGGGCAGTATAAGCCAGGCAAAGGGCAGTATGTGGCAGTATATAGGGCCCGGCAGGGCAGTAAGGGGCAGTATAAAGCCAGGTAGGGGAGTATGGATCAGTATATAGCCAGGAAGGCAGTATGGGGCAGTATAAAAGCCAGGCAGGCAGTAAATGGGCAGTATAAAAGCCAGGCAGGGCAGTATGGGGCAGTAATAAGCCAGGCAGAGCAGTATAAAGCCAGGCAGGCAGTATATAGGCAGGCAGGGCAGTAATAGCCAGGCAGGGCCATTATATGGGCACAGGGCTGATATATAGGTAGGCAGGGCAGTAATAGTAGGCAGGCAGGGCTATATATAGGTAGGGGGAGTAAAATAGGTAAAGCAGGCAGGGCAGTAAGGGCAGTATATAGGTCTGCCCGGAAGGGCAGTATATAGGTAGGCAGAAGGGCAGTAAAATAAGCCAGGCAGGGCAGTAAATAACCAGGGAGGGCAGTATGTGGCAGTATATAAACCAGGCAGGGCATAGAGCAGTATATAGCCAGGCAAGGCAGTATGGGGCAGTATTAGCCAGGTAGGGCAGTATGGAGCAGTAATAAAAGCCAGGCAGGGCAGTATGGGGCATATATAGCCAGGCAGGCAGCATGGGCAGTTTTATAGCCAGGCAGGGCAGTATGGGGCAGTATATACCAGGCAGGCAGTAAAGGAGCAGTATATAGCCAGGCAGGGCAGTATGGGCATATATAGCCAGGGAGGCAGTAAACGGGCAGTATATAGCCAGCAGAGCAGTATATAGCCAGACAGGGGAGTTATATAGCCAGGCAGGGCAGTATGGGCAGTATATCGGTATGCAGGCAGTATAAGGTATGCAGGGCATATGGGGCAGTATATAGGTATTCAGGGCATAAGGGGAAGTATAATAGGTTTTGCAGGGCAGTATGGGCAGTATATAGCCAGGCAGGGCAGTAGGGGCAGTAATAGGTATTTAGGGCAGTAGGGGCAGTAATATAGGTATGCAGGGCAGTATATAGATATTCAGGGCAGTATGGGGCAGTATATAGGTATGCAAGGCAGTATGGAGCAGTATATAGGTATGCAGGACAGTATGGGGCAGTATATAGCCAGGCAGGGTAGTATGGGGCAGTATAACCAGGCAGGGCAGTATGGGGCAGTATATAGGTATGCAGGCAGGCTATAGTTTAAAAAAATAATAAAACCAATACTACCTGAAGTCTTTTCCTCCTCCCTTTTCCTCTTCCTCCTCCGTTTCGGGCCCGTCACCTCCCGGGTGCGGACCCGCGGAGCCCGGCGTGCGATGACGTCCTCACATTGCTCGCCTGCCCTGCGGCCTCCTGGGAGCTGAACAGACGGGATCAATAGATCCCAGCTGTTCAGCCTCGGCTGCTGCCTGCACCGCGCGGTGCAGGCGGCGGCCGTGTTGGCAGCGAGGGCCGTGCAGACAGATGCGACCATTGCGGCCCCTGTGCGTGCGCCGGCACTCGGGGTCCCGCCGGGGGGGGGGGGGGGAGACCGGCCACTTCGGCGGCGCTCCGAGCCCGGGCCCTGCGGCCCGACCCCAAACGGCCCACCGGGCAAATGCCCGGTTTGCCCTATGGGCAGTCCGGGCCTGGCTATAAATGACTGTAATTGCGGGACGTATTTCAGGTGTAATTCAGTGCAATTACGCACTAAAATACGCCCTGCAATTACGCCATGTGAACATACCCTTAGGCTATGTTCACACGGGTTAAATTGGGGCACATTTCGCCACGTATTTCGCAGCGTACTGTGCTCAAATAATTGACATGTCACTTATCTCCCCCCGCGGCATATTGTACGAGCAGGGAGAGGAGATGTAGTTTATAGTTCTCTATGAGAACTGTGGATTGCCATAATGACTGGGACGTATTTCGCCTGTATTTGAGCGCAGTACGGCGCAAATTACAGGCTGAAATGCGTCCCAGTCATTGCCATGTGAACATAGCTTTAAAGTGAGACTAATACACAAATAACTCAAAATTTACAAATAAACATTTCTGACATTTCCTGCAACAACAAAAAAGGTGCCAAATCAGTGAATTCATGTTGTTTTCTTTTAATTGTTTTTTATTGAACAGAGAGGAATGTCTATTTGTACACTTTCAATAAATAAATTATTTAAAAAAAAAAATGGGATCCCCTCCATTTTTCAGAAATGGTAAAATTAGAAGCTAAAATGAATATTGGGCCCTTCCCGTACGAAAAGCGGACCTTCACATTAGAGGTTCTACTTCTGATGGTAACCCGGCTCTTCCCAGTACCTCTGGTGCATTGGGTACTGAGGTAATAGTAAGAGGGGGCAGACTCGGACTGATCCACAGAGGAATCCTCCATAAGGCACCTGAGCATGGGAGACCTGGAGTTTCTTTTAAACTGCATATACATTCTCAGGAGAAGCAGAAAGGCAGAGAGAAAGGTGCAAAAAGCAAGATGCAAAGTATAAGAGGCATGTACAGTAGCTGTAGGGTGAACCCCCAAAAGCAACTCCACTGGTGGGCCTCCAGAACTGCTGGGCCCAAGGCACCCCAGTCCAACACTGAGAGAGGGTCAGTGTCAGCCCTGGAGTGACAAAAAACACTGCTGGCTGACACCAAGCCCCACATCAATTACTAACTCTGTAAACAAAAAATGTTTAAAAAAAAGTACATCAAAACAACACAAAAAACACTTTAAATAAACACTCCCAGATTACATACTTTGTTAATTATTTTATTAAAGAAATAGATCCAATGCTGGTCCAACAAAGTCCAACAAGTCCAACGTAGTCCAGAGAGGAACCCTGTAAAGTTCAGAAACACTAATCAACTTTTGGCTGACAGCCATCTAAAGTGCCTAATGACAATATAAAGTACAGTATATAGGACAATTATAAATATGGCCCTACAGATAGGTAGAACCCCTTTTTAGATAGATAACCCCTGAAGCAGGTTGCCCCCCAAATTAGTTAACCAAACCCGTGCTATTTGATAGGTAGATCCCCCAATTCAGTATCTAGGTGTTTAGGCTGCCTACTGTAGTATGTGGTAAGACCACGGTAGTTAGGTATGTAGGTTGGACCAATGGTAGGTAAGGCCCCAGGTAGGTCCATAGAAAAGTCCCCAGATTGGTAGGTAGGCCACTAGTAGTTAGGCCCCAGATAGGTTGTATGGTAAGAAGTAAGGGGAGCCCACGACATCTATATTGACCCCAATAGTAAAAAAAATAAACTCATCTCTCCTCGTTCCCCCAACGTGTGGCAGGCTGGTTATTACTAATAAAGCACAGCATGGGCGGCACGTTGTTCGCATCAGGGTGCATGATTGACATCTGGCAGGCTTAAGTCCTACTAGGCTAAATGGCAGGGCAGGGAGCCGATCACAGGTGTTCTAGCCAATCTTGCCCCTTATTAGCCATTACAACTGCAGTTTTACCCCTGTTTCAGAAATTTCTTAGTCCAGTTTTGATATTTCAACTTCTGTGTCTTGTTCTGTGGTTGTCGGGTTTCAGCCTTACTTACCTTGGCCATATCTCTGAGCCATGAACATTTTGGACTTCTGGATACTCTTGGGGGGGTTGAAGTTGTGGAATTTGACAGCATTGGAGGATAATGGCTTCAAAGTTGCTTCACATTTGATTTAGTTCAACTCTTTGGTGATCATGTTGATTATTTGCAACAAAAAGTTTGATGGCTCTGTGATCATGCCCAAATATTTTAGCAACTTCAAGAGTGCTACATCCCTCTGAAAGACTTAAAGGGGTTTTCTCACCATGCCGTTTCACAGTCACAGCCAGCTCTTGTTATGCTGTGGGTGGTTCTATAGCAGGGATTAGCATATTTAGCCTCTGTGTTACTAGCTGAGACATTATAAAGAGCAGTGCAGGAGCGCTAATCTTCAGTAAACAAAACTAAGTGTGCTCTGAGGAGTGAAAACCATTGCTTATCTGTAAACAAAAGCTAACCTTTCTAGAGATAATTAGTCTGTTAAGAATGATCTCTCTGTCCATGTGAGCTCTCAGATCAGATAAAATCTCTCTTATCTCCTGAGTAAAGCAAAATCAAAAGACCAATGTATTTAGAAAAAGTTTTCAATTACCTGTCCCTACATGTCAAAAGCTGATCTTTGTAGAAGCCAGAGTGCAAACCTCTGAGATTTCAGTATCTTTTTGAAATATAATGACTTGGAAAATTAAAAACATTTAAAAAATTATATTTAAATGTAAAAAAAAAAAATATTTATTCTCGTTTCCGCACAGCTCTTATAGTCGTATTGACTATATTCTCCTGCATCACTCACGGTAAGACTCAGTGTCCCGCACCTCAATCGGAAGTATGTTGCACTCTGACCATGCCCTGGTACATTGCGACCTCCGACTTCCTTGTGCCTACAGGCCGAGCTTTTCCTGGAAATTGAACAAGTCCCTCCTTTCGGATTCCTTTTGTCTTATGGATCAAATACAGGGGGAGGCATTCTGGGGGAGCATGCGGCGACCCTACCCCTCCACAGACCCAATGGGAGGCCCCAAATCGTTTTTGAGAGGGTTTTTAAAACATGGCCATCCACAAGGTTTTTGGCTCGGAGAGGGTCGAGAGATTTAAAAGCGGGTCCGACATGAATATGCCGTTTGCTGGACAAACGGTCCAAGATACGTCAAATTGGCGGGCTCCTTTTATTTGGGAAAGCAAAAAACCCCGGACGTTTCCCCCCGACGCTCCGCGAGAGGGGGGTTTTCCCCTTTATCCCCTCTATTAAGAACCCAAGGGCCTAGTACATATAACGAAGAGTTCTTGGGTTTTTTTCAATGGCATTACACTGAACTTTACAACCTTGATCCACTCGGGACTTCTTAGTTCGGAGACTTACGTAAATCCCCCCAAGACATCCCTCACGCAGGGGCCCAAAAACCCTCTTTTATCTCAGTCTCTCGCCTCTCTGGAGAGCCCTTTTCCCCTGACAACTTAGTAGAGCTTTTTCTTCTCTCCCGAACGGAAAGGCCCCAGCCCCCGACGGGTATACAGCGCTTTTTTACAAAATCCTCAAGCCTCCCTCTCCGTTTCCCCTCCTTAGGCTTTAAACCCCGGTTGTCTTCCCCGGCTTTTTTGACCCGGGGCTTTTTTGAAAGCATTTATCACCGTGATCCCGAAGGACGGGAAAGGACCCGGGCGCTCTGCCAGAGCATGGGACCCATTTCCCTTATTAACACTGACGCAAGTTTTTGCTAAATCTCGCATGCGCCTAAGTCCCCCATGGGATCCCTCACCCACCTCGATTAGGTGGGGTTTGTTCCTTCCAGGAGGCGAAGAAACACTTTGAAGACATTTTTTTATGCACCACTTTAGGGCCCCTAAAAACCCCTGTGTTTTTATCCTAGACGCCGAAAAGGCTTTCGACCGGGTTAACTGGTCCTTCATGAGGGGGTTTGGAACAAATAGACGGGGCCGGCAAGATAAACAGGTTATTTTGCGCCTTATCATTCCCCCCCAGACGCAAATCCGGATAAAGGCTCCTTTTTCCCCCCCGTTTCAGATAAGCAAAGGTACCGCAGGGATGCCTCTTTCCCCTTTTCTTTCATTTTGTCATGGAACACCTTATGCAAACCATACGACGGATGACTCTATTCAGGGGCAATAGCCAACCCGATGTAAAAAAGCTCAGCGTTCGTGATGATCTGCTATTATATCTTCAAGCCCCCATATTTCTTTCCAGCCTTTCTCCAAGCATGCGGGATTTTTGGGTCCTGAGCAACCCTAAGGTGAACATTCGAAAAGCGTAGCACAAGTCTAATCTTCCTGACCAGCCTTCCGGGGCTTGAAATCGCTTTCCCATTTGGGGGTCAGTAACCTCTCTCCCCCTATCTGGGGTCAGAATTTCCCGCGAATCCCCAGGAAGTTTTTGAACTTAAATTTTCACCCCCACTCTACTGATTTACGGACTTAACGAAATGGGATAAAAAAAGACTTTTCTTGGATTTTGGGGTATAAATATATTCAAAATGAAAATTTCTCCCGCGCCTTATATTTTTTCCAGACCATTCCCGTCCTTCCCAAAAAGCTTCTTTTTGCCCCGCGCAAGCTAAATTCTAAAATTTTAATGGGCACAAAAAACCCCAGGTTACTCACTCCATACTCACAACCCAAAATGCACTTCCTGATTTTTTCCTGTTTTACCTGGCCCGGGCATGGTGCGCACGTTTGGGCTCATTTCATAAGCCCAACGAAATTTTGGGTACAACTGAGGAGCTCCTAGGCAAAGCACACGGCGGCCCTACCATGGGCTGACGCCACGATCCCTTACCAAAACCTACTGTGCACTGTCCCCCTGGATACACGCACTTCAATTTTGATCTGAAGCATTCCCTCCAAAATGTCTCTTTTAAAACCAGGGGCAGTTGACACCTAAGCAGGAATCCCGAGGTACCGGGGGTTTTTTCGGGCTATTTCTGTCCCGGGGTAGAAGGGACTCATATGACTTTAGTAGTGGCTCTCCCCTTGATCGCTACATCCTACGTATTTTGGTGAGTGATGTGGAGCTGTCCTGTTTCTCAAGATTTAACTACTATCAACTGCAAAGTTTCTATTCTGTCAATAAGGACATACTGGATATCCATAGGCCCCTCTCGACCTTTGAATCATGGTGTCTGCTAGACTCCTTTGGAAAACGCGCACTCTCCAGGATATATGGCTTACTGATTTCGGTAGACGGTGATAAATTTTCTTTTCAAAAAACTTGGGAGAGGGAGTTGGGTAGGGATTTTTCTGGGGAAGACTGAGAAAAAACCTTTTCCCTGGCCCATAAGTCCTCCATCTCTACTACGGCGCAAGAGTTAAATTATAAAATAATTACACGTTGGTATAGGGTCCCAGCACTTTTGCATTCCATTTACCCTGAGGTCTCCAGTACATCCTGGCGTTGCAAGACGGAAGTAGGAACATTATCTCACATCTGGCGGAGCTGCCCTATATTACAACCCTTCTGGAGAGCGGTCCTTGACCTCACTCATGCTATTACAGGTCTCAGAAATGCGGAATGACCCAGCCTCCTTGTTTCTATTTGACATTCCCCTGCCAATCTCCTCCCTCAAAACTCAGCTCTTGCGGTTCCTGATCCTGGCGGCAAAACTGGTGATACCCCGCCTGTGGCTATCTACCTCCAGCCCGACTATATCCTCTTGGTTTCGGGAAATTCACAATCTACAACGTATGGAGGAGTTCCGAGCAGACTCTCTCTCACTATGAAGCACTTGCAGATCTGGGATGAGTGGTTTGCTTTTTGCCGTACGGATCAATATCGCACTGCTAGCTGACTTAATCCCCCTGACTTTCACACTAGTGGGGGTGCTTTGATCTGAGAGCAGTCCGTGGGGTGGGCGGGGGTTGACCGGAGATCTTTCTTTTTTTTTTTTTGGTCTTTCACACCTTTCTTATTATTGTTTTTTGTTTTTGAGTTAGGATTGTGAAGGCGTCATATGTATACAAGGTGTCAGTCTTCGAGTTGGTACTGTGTTTTGGGACTCATGTGGCCCACATCTACCATATCCAAGAGTCATCATTTTTTTCTTGCTCTTATTTAGATGATAGATGGTAATGTTGCGGCACTACTTGTAACCTGATATTGCTAGTCTGTATGCATATTTTGTGGACGATATAATGGAAGTTATATTATGTTATGCTGATTACAGTCTGATGTGTGTATTACTGATCTGTTCTTATATGCTGATCTCGATTCTGATGTCAATTGTTTGCAGTTGTTTATCACAATAAAATCCTCTTTTGAATAAGAAAAAAAAAAAAGATTTAAGCAATAGCCCATTTTCTGATGACACACTCCCTTTAATTCCCTATTCATGTTTCTAGGCTCATTTAGTGGTACAGATTTCACTGAAAGGGAAGCTAAATCCAGGTGGCACAAGAGACAGCTTTCCTCCTTCTGGAGAAGAGTTTATTTCCATATCCTATATTCCCAGGGGCATTGAGTGGCTTAAGTCTTCCTTCATTTTTATGGTGCTCTCCACAAGGAGAAACTATTCCCCTACACGGAACAAATACCAGAACAGATCATTTAACACCTCCCCTCAGGTTACATCAGGTTATTATAGTGATCAAAGTTTGGTTAGTAACAGCACCCAATGTGCGCAGGCTTATCTTCAAATCAAATGAATCCTTCAAAGCTTGTTACTATAAGCTGCACTTCCAATTCCGAAAAAACTGAGCACTGTGGAATTTTCTCTTCAAAATACAAAAGATTAATTTCCAAGTAAATGCATTACCTCCAAGGCAGAAAAAGCTTTACGTCTCCTATAGATCAGGTTCCGGGTACAATCTCTGCCTTAAACACCCTTAAATTACATCACATCCTGTACTATACTTTTCTACACAAATATTTTCTAGACACCAACATTGTTTTCTGGATATATGGGTCAATGTATCTATGCATAAAATGAGCAATTGTAGTCATACCTTACCTGTGAAAATGCAATATGTGACTATGTGCCAATCATGCCTTTCTTGGAAGTTATATAAGAATGCCAGCCATGGAGCACTACTATATCTACATAGATGTTCAACTATTTTGTAGCTATTAATCATGGACACTTTTTTTAATTGACATAGTATTAAAAACTGTGGATTTGAATGTTCCAGTGTCCAGGTGGGTTCATTGGATGAAGCATATACATAATTGTACCTTGTGAAAAGGACTATAAGGGCATGTCCCCACGGCACGGGTTTTCGGCCGGTTTTTCAGCCGCTTTGCGGTTTTTCAGACCGCCTGAAATACCGGGGTTTAAAAATGAGCACAAATGGTGCTCTATGCAAAACCTTGCAGCAGTCCCCCACTGCACAGTTGTTGCCGTCGGACGGTCCGGCGGCAAAACATTGTAGAAGCACAATCTTCCGTCCGGTTTCCCGACGAAGATGTGCTTCTCAATGGGAGGGGGGAGGGCTGTTCTCCGCTTATCGCGGAGAAAAGCCGTCCCCCCCGCGGCCGTGGGGACGGGCCAAAACAGGACAAAATACCGGCCCGGCAAACCGGCCGGTATTTGTCCTGTGCAGTTGGAACGCGCCCTAAGGAACCTAGAATTACAAATATAACCACTCCAGAGCCTCCTGGCATATGTTAGAAATTGCAATTTTACAAGGAAAGTCTATGTCAAAAGGGCTCAAAAGTTAGCACTTTAGGTCCTGAGTATGGGAGAATAGAGTTCACAGGGAGGAAAAGAAGTTTTGTCCAACCATCAGTAGATTTGGCTTCCAGTACCATCTCTATGCGGATGACACCTAATTATACACCTCCTCCCGTGACATCACTCCAGCCTTGCTACAAAACACCAGTGACTGTCTGTCCGCTGTCTCTGACATCATGTCCTCTCTCCATCTGAAACTAAACCTCACTAAGACTGAACTTCTTGTCTTTCCGCCATCAAACTAAACCACCCCCCCCCCCTGCTATTTCTGTTTCTGTATGGGTACCAACCATTTCTCCTAGGCAGCAGGCCCGCTGTCTAGGGTTTTATTGGATTCTGATCTGACTTCTCCCCCATATATCCCATCCCTTGCCCGCTCCTGTCACCTGAAACCTCAAGAATACTCCAAAATCCGCCCATTCTCACTGTGGAAACAACTCAAACTCTCATTACTGCTCTTATTCTTTCTCGTCTTGACTACTGCAACTCCTTGCTTATCGGTTTTCCCTCTCTGCAAACTCTCCCTCCCAATCTGTCCAGAATGCAGCAGCCAGGCTTGGCCTTCTCTCCAGCCTCGAGACTGATGCCTCTACCCTGTGTCAGTCACTGCACGGGTTGCCCATCCAGTAACGGATACAGTATAAACTCCGCACTCTAACCCCGAAAGCTCTCCCCAGCGCTGCTCCTCCCTACACTCCTCCCTAGTCTCTGTCTACCGCCCTACCCGTGCTCTCCGCCTGCTGAGGATATCAACTAACTTTCCCCTCAATAAATTCGAACCTCCATGCCCGCCAAACAAGATTTCACACTTGCGGCAACCAATTCTCTGGAATATGCTACCGCGGGCGATCAGGCACATTCACAACCCTCACAGTTTTAAGAGGGCCCCGAAAATACATCTTCTGGCCCACCAAGATCCCAAAACTGCTATCACACACATCTGTCACCCCCCTTTGCACTTGGGCACTCACAGGCACTTAATCTGTATATAGATTACAGTCTGGGTGGCAGGTTCATCCATTTTCATGTAAACCACCCCCTATTTATGAAACAGGGCTGGACCTTTGTAAACTTGGCACCTCTTACCGAATGTTTCACCCATACACCCTAAAAAGAATTGTAAGCTCTCACGAGCAGGGGCCCTCACACCTTGTGTCTCATTTGTAAGTATTTTTAATGTGTAATGACTGTATGTTTACCCTTGAATTTGTAAAGTGCTGCGGAATATGTTGGCGCTATAGAAATAAAGATTATTATTATTAGTATTATTATTAACCATTAAGTGTGTACAGTTCCTGCTCTGGAATTTGTTAACGCTATATCTTTATAATGGGAAATATTGAACAGAGCAATAACTTAGAAATTGTATAATTTACCTTCTTGCAATTAGGTCTTGTAGTTCATACATACAGTGTTATCTTCACAAGGCATCATAAATTGGACTACATATGTTCATAATGAATTAACTGTGTACATGTTCATACGTATGCATCAATATTAAAAGAGCTTAAATGCACAATTTAGTTTCATGAGAGAACATAGGTCATTCATCCATGGGATGGATGTGGCTGCGATAGAATGCAGTGTTGTTCTTTCTGCTTTTGTAACGGTCATGACATGGTAGCCGAAAAATAACTGGGTGCGATAGACAGATTGCAGTAAGTGAATTGGGTCTGGACTATATACCTACCTATATACCTACCTTCCTACTGGGGGGCCTATATACCTACCTACTTGGTGGCCTATATAACTACCTACCTCCTTAATGGGGGACCTATATCTCTATCTAATGGAGGGGGCTATATACACCTACCTATCTAATTGTGGACTATATACCTATCAAATGGGGTCAACTTACCTACCTATGCACTTAATGAGGGAACCTACCAGCCTAATTAGGGTCTACCTACCTAAAGTTGGTCTACCTGTCTCTCTGCCTAATTTGTGTACCTTCTGTCTATATGGGGACACAAAAGAAAATTAAAACTGGGTGCACAAATGAGAACCATGTAGTCATCTGGGGATACTTTAATTGTTTGGGGCACAAGGGGATTATTTTTACAATTGGGGAGCTATGGATGTGGAGTTTCCACAGAGGTGGTGCACAGGTAGGAAGGTGCTGGGCAAATAATGAGTTTAAGATGAGAGAGACGTCACCTGTGAGTCCCTGGATGTCTGTGTTTATTTGCGGTGTGTGTGTTGGATCAGTGCGGTTTTCACAGTCCTGTCAACCTGAACTGATATCTGACCATTATGTTGTCACTATATGGCGGTATTGTAGGTTATACTGGCAGCATACAATCAATTACAAGCAGGGCTGCCATCAGAAATTTCAGGCCCCATACAGCTAAAGCACCTGGGCCCCCTGTCAGACCCGCCCCTGTCAGTCCCGCCCTGTCAACCCAATTGCTCCGCCTCCAACAACCACGCCCAGCAACCACACACAGCAACAACGGCAAACAAGCCACAGAAAAAAAAAATGTAGTTGCGCCATTGTATTTGGATTTAGTTCTTGTTGCATTTCACAACGTACAGTTTATCTACAGTATATTGCAGTAATGAGTACATATACAAGGGCCAGCAAATAACATGATCAACGTGTGTCAGCACTAAGTTACTGACCAAACCAGTAAACCCAGAGCAATATAACCCAACAATATACAAAGACCAAATAATCCGCACAGTCATAGTTTGGGGCTAATATACTATAATTTACTGAAAAACCAGCATACTAAGCGATTTTACCAAAACCACAATCACCGGGGGACGAGGGAAAAGGGGTAGGCGATCGGGGGCCGGGGGTTTTATAGTGTAGGACTCGCTGGGGCCCCCTGCGGCTCAGTTGGGCAGCCGCGATGAATGGATGTCATGCGATGCGCCTCCCCTCAGACCACGCCCGTCTAGGCCGGCGCCCGGGGAGTTCCGGGAGGACGCCCGGCCTTGGGTTTGGGGCCTGAAGAGGAGCGCGCACCCGGGAAGCAGCTAAGTATAATGTTTTATTTTTCCCTGCGATCCCCCTATAACCCCTGAGCCTCTAATGCCTCGAGTGCCCCTATATACCTGCCGAGCCCCTTATAGCTCCGGGCCTCTATACTGTGATGCCCCTATATACCTTCTGACCCCCTATATACCTCTGAGTCCCCCTCTTACTCCCGACCCCTATAACCTGCCTGAGCCAAAATAACCGCTGGGGGCCCCTGTACCTGCTGAGTTCCCTAATACCTTGAGTGCCCCTTATACCTGCCTGACCTCTATAGCCCTGATCCCCCTTTATACCTCCGGGGCCCCTATATACATGCTGGGCCCCTATATACCGTCTAGCCTCATATGCCCTGAGGCCCTATATACTGCCTGACCCCAATACCTCTGAGTCCCCCTATATATCTGCGATTCCCCTTTCCCTTGAGTGCCCTATATCCCTCCTGAGCCCTATATATGCTGAGTGCCCCTATATACCTGCCAGTCCCTCTATTGCCTTTTTAGTGCCCCTTTATACCTCCGGGCCCCAAAAACCCTCCGACCTCTTACCTGCTGGGGACCCCGGCGGCCCAGGCCCCAGGGGCAGCGAGCGATGAATGATGTCATGGGCGATGCTGCCTCCCCTCAACGCACAGCCCGTCATGGGCCGCGCCCGGGAGTTGGGAGAGCGTCGGGCCTTGGGGGGTTTTTCCTGAAAGGAGCGCGCCCCCCGGGAAGCGGGTAAGTTTGAATGTTGTTATTTTTCCCCAAATCCCCCTTATACCTGCCGACCTTATATGCCTGCTGAGTGCCCTATATACCTGACGAGCCCTATATACCGGCCTAACCCTTTTTGCCGCGGTGCCCCTAATACCTGCTGATTCCCCTATATACCTCCCTGAGCCCCTATATCCTGTCTGACCCTTATGCCTGCTGAGTGCCCCTATTTCCCTGCAGAGCCCCTATAAAACCTACTGATGCCCTATATCCCTGCCTGCCCCCCTATATCCCTGCCGAGCCTCTATATCCCGCTGGTCCCCCTATATACCTGCTGATTCCCCTAAAACCCTGCGGGTGCCCTATATACGTCTGCCCCTCTAATGCCTGGAGTGCCCTATTACTCCCGAGCCCCTATATCCCTGCTGATGCCCCATATCCCTCCCGACCCCATTTACCTCCTGACCCTCTATATTCCGCTGATGCCCTATATGATGCTGATGCCCCTAATTACCTGCAGGGCCCCCTAATCCCTACGGGTCCCTATATCCCTCCTGGCCCCTATTCCTCCTACTTTATCCCTCTAGTGCCATATATACCGCTAGTTCCCCCTATATACTCTGAGTGCCCTATACCTGCTGACTCTATATGCCTGGATCCCCCTTTTACCTCCAAAAAGCCCCTATATACCTGCCTGACCTTATATGCCTCTGAGTCCCCCTTATACCTGCTGAGTGCTCCTAATGTGCTGAGTGCTCCTATATGCCTGCGGGTGCCCTTTCCTCGGGGCCCCTATATACCTCCTACCTTTACCTGCGGGATATTACCTTCCTGGCCCCTATAAATGCCTGACCCTATATGCTGCTATGCCCCTATATCCCTTTCCCTGGGGGCCCATATTACCTGCCTGACCCCAAAATTTACCTGCTGAGTGCCCCTATTACCCCCTACCCCCTAAAACCCTTCTATGCCCATATACCCTCCCCCTTTCCGGTGCCCTTTTTTAATTACTTTTGTGAGTTCCCCTAAATCTTATTACCTGCGGATTTCCCCCCCTTGGGGAAATCTATATACGCTGAATGCCTTTACTATATACCTGCTGAGATGCCACTAGCTATATCCCTGCCTGGTGCCCCTATATACCTGCTGAGAGTGCCCCTTATACCTCCTGAGAGCCCCCAAACCTTTATCCCCTTTCCTTTTGGGGGGGCCCCTATAACCTGCCAAGAGGCCCCTATATTACCGGCTGAGGTGCAATATACCTGCCTGGGGTTCCCAGCTATATACCTGCCTGACATGCCCTAGCTATATACCTCCGGATGCCCCTATATACCTCCCTGAGGTGCCCAAGTATATACCTGCCCACTGGGGAAACATATTATATATATATATTTTAAATTTTAAAAAATATATAAAAATTTTTTTAAATATATATACTTCCGACTGCAGGGGAAATCTATATCCCTTTTAAACTGAGGGATTTATATCCTAAATAAGGAGTTGGGGAAATGTGGGATTCTAAGAATTTTTGGGCCAAATCGCAGGGACTATTGGGGGGAATCACATGAAGGTGTGAACCGGTGGAGAAGAAAAGGGGAAGGGGAACGGCGATCAAAATGCTCTCCCCGTGGTCACTAAATGTAATCACTTTATTTCTTCTAAGCCTCAAAACTAGTATCGGGCACTGATGGCGGGGGGTATATTAATCAACTGTGTACACTGATAGTACATGTGGGGGTTGCGTTCGGTCAGGGCTGGGAGGGTTTTTATCCTTTAGTAGTGATAGTTTGGGGCTTGGTTTTGTAGGAATTTTTTAAGTAACAATCTTGTCGGAGATTTGCTCCTTTATAGGTGGGTTATTTGGTGACTGTTATTTGTAATGTATTACACTTCATACGGAGGGGTGATTTGAAAAAGCTAATTTGATTGTCAGGACTCTGAGGGGTGGATAGGACTATGTGGAATAGCAGAAATTAAAAGGGGGGGGGGGGGGGCATTTTTTTGGGGGGTGGGGGGGGGGGCGCCATTGGCTGTACTTGCCTAGGGCACCAAAATGCCTTGTCCCAGCCCTGACCACAATATACAAAGACCAAGTAATACGCCACATCATCACCACATAACTCTAAAGATGCAGAATAATGCCATGATATTGTTACTAAAAGAAAAATATGGTTCCCGGCGCTCGTCTATTTCAATCTCCAAGCAGCACAAGGAGTTAAAAAATAAAGATGTTTAATCAAATAAACAACTCATAAAAAGGCTATACACCCATTAGGAACATACAAAAATTAAAATCACTAACGACGCGTTTCTCGCCGAAACCGGCGCTCCCTCGGGAAATTTTGTGATTACAGAAAGTGCCGGGAAAAGCAGTATTTAAAATGTATTCTGCACTTCTCTTTGGACGGTAAAAACAGCCAATGAGATTGCGAGCAACAAAAAAGCCATGTTAGTCTATGGAGAAAAGACTAACCAATCACTGTGGACTTTACAATTCAAGTCGTTTAAAAAAAGGGCGGGATTGGTTACAGTGGAAAAAACGTTTGCTCTCCGAACAAATCAGGGAACGAGCTACTCTCCTCTATGTTATTCTATGGGAGGAGAGCGGAGGGAAGACAAAGACGCTGATATAGAGAAAGTCGGCGAAAAGAGTAGCTCCCATGGGAAGATCTAAGATGTAACAACGCCGGTAAACGAGCCAGCCGTGTTAATAGTACTGGTGTATAGTGTTAGATTAAAGAGCACTAGGATAAGCGCATCTCTGTGCATGTTATCCATAGAAGTCTATTGCATAAGCGTGATTGGTTAAACCTAAAGGGGCTCGTCTCTCAGGACCAATAAGAATGCGAGAAAAGTCGTACCATATACTTCTATGGGAAGGAGTAGCTCCAAAAAGGGGGCTCGACTTTCTCGACCAATAAGGGAGCGAGCGACACTCTATGGGAATTATAATGGTTTTTAAATTCATTAGAGCGCAAGAAAGATCGCGTCTAAAGTGAATAGTGTCCTAAAGGATCTATTAGGTCATTTCTGATTGGTTAGGAACCAGAAGGCTCGTTTTCCAGCCACCCATAGGAATATGAGCGACTTGATATAATGTAATCCTATGGGGAGAAGCATAACTCAGTCCGTGATTGGTCCGGAGCTCAGGGGGCTCGATATATTCAACCAATAGGAGAGCGAGCGACGCTCTATGAGTTTTACAATGGCTTTTAAATAATACACAACATTAAGGCATACACAATTAATACAAATAAACCTGACATAAAATGCTGAAATTGGCATAGGAATAAATCTAATAAATAAGCTCCACTGCCTCGTTCATACCTTTTGGGCGTATAGTCTGGAGTTTAAACATCCAATAAGTCTCGCACTTCTGCAGAAGCTGAAACCTATTGGTTTTATGCTGCGGGACCTGATTAAAGGGAGTGATTCTTAGAAGACTAAAGTCTGGTTTGATGTTCCCGGAAATGACGGGCTACGCTCTGTTTGAGTTCCCCTCGCTTAATACAGGCTCTGTGGCCATTGAGTCTCATATGTAAGGGGCGTATTGTACGGCCCACTACTGGAGATGGCAAAATGCACCCCAATAATATAGATGAAAAAATAAATTTTGCAGTTTAGGGTCTGTTTGATGTTATAGATTTCTTAGTTGTATTAGATATAAATTGTTGTGTGTTGTTAATGCTATTGCAGCACAAACAGTTCGAGGACCCACATGCAGAGCTGCCTGGGTGTATTAACTCCCTGTTGGTTGAATCCTGCTGATTTTTAGTCTGACTTGGGGCTACTAGATTTTTAATATTTGGAGCCCGTCTATATATGAGTAATGGTTTCTCCGGAATGAGGGGTCCCAAGAAAGCATCTTTTTTTTAGCAGGTGCCAGTGTTTTTGTAGCACTTTCTTAATTTCGGGGTGTGCTGAAGTGAATTGTGTAATCAGAGAGAATTTTTGTCTATCTTCCTGTTTCTTATTGGATTCTATATCTTTCTCTTTATCTTTATTATAGACTAAACAATCCTGTTGCTTCAGTGTCATTGTTTTTTCAAGGGCATTATCCAATAATTTTGTAGGATATCCTTTATCTTTAAACCTTTGTTTAATAAAGGAAGCTTGACTTATAAACGTACTGTCTTTTGAGCAATTTTTCCGAATTCGGCGCAGCTGGCCATATGGAATATTCTCCTTCCAGGGGCGAAGGTGGGCACTTTTAAAGTGGATGTAGCTGTTACTATCAACACTTTTGAAGTGAGTGGCCGTCTGGAAGGTGCCTTCAGCAAGGGATATATCAATATCAAGAAATTCTAATTTTTTGTCACTGAATTGAGAAGTGAATTGTATCCCCCAGGTGTTCTTATTTAAATCCTTTACAAAATCCTGGATATAATCAGAGGGACCAGACCAGATGAACAGAAGGTCATCTATATACCTTTTATACAGTGCCACGTATTTATAGGGGGTGGGAGGTAAATGTACTTAGCCTCAAAAGACCCCATAAAGATGTTTGCGTAAGAAGGCGCTGCTCTTGTGCCCATTGCAGTTCCACGTATCTGTTTATATATAGCACTATTATACTGGAAGAAGTTGTTATTCAGAATGAAATACATTCCTTCCTTGATGAAAATCTTTTGTTGAATAGGCATCTCTATATCAGCTGACAGGATCTCCTCTATACACTCTGTCCCTAGGTCATGTGATATATTTGTATAGAGGGCAGACACGTCTAAGGTCAAAAGAATGTAATTTTCCTTTGGGGGCATATTAGCTAACAATTTTATCAATTGACCTGAGTCTTTTAGGTAACTTGAAAGTTGTATCACATGTGGCTGTAAAAATAAATCAATATAGTGCGACAAATTGCTGGTCGGAGAATTTATGCCAGATATGATGGGCCTACCTGGGGGTGTAGACATATTTTTGTGTATTTTTGGAAGAAAATAAAAAAAAGGAAAATTTGGTTTGTTAATAAATAAAAAATTATTTTCTTTCTTATTTATGATTCCCTTGCTAAAGGCATTGTTCAAAAGTATTTGTAAATTATTTTGTACATGAGGAAAGGGGTCTCCTGTACATTTCTCGTAGTATAAGGTATCTGATAGTATCCTATTTGCCTCATTATGATACTGGTCATGATCTAATATAACGATGCCACCACCTTTATCCGCCGCTCTGATGATTATCATGTTGTTATTTTGCAGTGTTTTAATTGCATCTTTTTCAGCTTTATTCAAATTAGAGTACTTGTTACTCGGATTTATTCCTTGTAACTCATCGGTTACTAGGTCCTGAAATGATTTTAATAAGTGACCCTGAGATTGGATTGGATAGAATCTAGACTTATTCTTTATTTCAACTTTTTTCATTTTTGTCCCTGACAAGTCATCAACATTTGGGGTTTAGGGGATTAAGCAAAAATGTCGGGCTAATGTCAGTTTCCTGACAAACTTCTGAAAGTCAATGAATAAATCATATTGGTTAATGCTGTTGTTCGTTGGACAGAACGATAAGCCCTTTGCTAATAAATTAATTTCTTCGGTAGAAAGAACATATTTCGAAAGGTTAAATATACCCAGTTTTTTTAGGTCTGGGGTATTAGAGGATATACTACTTATTTCATCCCTATTTTTTCTTTTTTTTCTTGTGGCTCCTGCTCGGCATCCTCTAGTGTGTTTTTTCTTTTCCCCCTTTTTTGGGGTGGTGTGCATAGTGGTGGATTTGTGTTGTTGGGGAGATTCCCTAAAAAAAGTGGCGTAGTAGTGCCATCAATCCCTATACTAATGTTTGCTGTCTGTGAAGAATCTATATCTATAAGATTAAAAGAAAATGCCGTGTCGTTGTGAACAATTATTTGTGAAAGACTTGTAGGTGATGGACTAGAGGATAGAAGTTTATTCATCTCTAGTTTTGGGGAATTATGTTCCTTTTTCAGTTTCTCAAACCTATCCCTAATTTTCTGAGCTTTAATGGCCATAGCTGTGGTAGGGGAAATATTAGGGTCAGATGTTTCATATTTATCTTCCTCAATATGTTGTTCTTTTTTGGTGTCTATAGTTAAAAATCTAGTGAAATTTTGTACCAAATTCTGAAAGAGTTTTATAAGATAAAGCACTTAAATCAGAAATTATTGGGATATCTTCTATTTGTTTATTGATTTTGAATGGAACAGTTTCTATATTTACTCCTAATGGTTTTTTCTGAGTAGTTCTTAGTATCCCCATTACTATTTGATTTATTCAATGTAGCTATTTTAGGTCTTGCTCCCAGAGCAAGAGGAATGTCTGGATTAACATTGGATCTCAAATTTGTAATATGTCCAATCTCAGGGATTGACTCCGATTGGGAATTGATGTCAAATTTATGATCAGGATTAGCGCGAGGTGTCAAACTCGCAGTAAGTCTGATCTCAGAGTCAGACTTCGGTTGGGCATCCATATCAGATTGAATATCTAAATTAACATTGGATGCCGAACCTATTATAGATCCAATCTCAGAGACTGACTTCGATTGGGTATCCATATCGGAGTGGTTATCAGGATTAACATTCGGTGCCGGACTCTTAATAAGTCTAATCTCAGGGATGGGCTTCGGTTGGGCATTTACATCTAGTTGGTTTTTAATATTGGACACAGTAATGTTTTTTCTCTCATTAGATCTATTTCTAGAATGATGAAATCTAGAATTAAAAAATGAGGTGGCCTTAGGTCTACGGTCACCTTTACTAAATCTTCATGTCTTATGATTGTGTGGAGTGATTGGGTTATTTGGGGTACTCGGAGAAATTTTTGAGTACATAGAAGCATTACATTCGGATATTCTATCATTTTTATCCACCTTCAGGGGTTTATTTTTATCCCTCAGGTATTTACCCTTTTTCCTCAAAAAAATCGTATTTTCATATTTAGTGGCTTCATTAGTAACCCTCATATTAAGTTTTTTGAAATCTCTATGTTGTTCAAAGGGCTTTAGATCAGTAAAGATTTGTTCTATGTCTATAGTGGTTTGATTAACTAAATCTGTTATTTTCTCTATAAGTAGGTTAATAAGCCTATTGGAACATTCCTCTAAAATGGTCTCCCAATTCTTTACAAATGATGAATCATTCAAAAAAAGTGGGTGTAAGATTAATGGATAAACCCTTTGGTACAATATGTAATTTAAGATATAAAGAAAAAAACATGGTGTCCAAATTGTGCTGAGCCTCGCTCATAAGCTTCTTTTCTAGAGTATTAAAAAGCACAGTCATCTGTTTAGTTTGTTCTTCATCAAAGTTTATATTGTTTCCGATGGAGCTGTAGCCATTTCATTTTCTGATCCATAAAGTTCCTGTAGCATATTTTCTCTCAGGAGAATTCTATTCTTGAAATATTCAACAAAAGATTTTCATCAAGGAAGGAATGTATTTCATTCTGAATAACAACTTCTTCCAGTATAATAGTGCTATATATAAACAGATACGTGGAACTGCAATGGGCACAAGAGCAGCGCCTTCTTACGCAAACATCTTTATGGGGTCTTTTGAGGCTAAGTACATTTACCCTCACCCCCTCTATAAATACGTGGCACTGTATAAAAGGTATATAGATGACCTTCTGTTCATCTGGTCTGGTCCCTCTGACTATATCCAGGATTTTGTAAAGGATTTAAATAAGAACACCTGGGGGATACAATTTACTTCTCAATTCAGTGACAAAAAAATAGAATTTCTTGATATTGATATATCCCTTGCTGAAGGCACCTTCCAGACGGCCACTCACTTCAAAAGTTTTTGAAGTAACAGCTTACATCCACTTTAAAAAGTGCCCACCTTCGCCCCTGGAAGGAGAATATTCCATATGGCCAGCTGCGCCGAATTTGGAAAAATTGCTCAGAAGACAGTACGTTTATAAGTAAAGCTTCCTTTATTAAACAAAGGTTTAAAGATAAGGGCTATCCTACAAAATTATTGGATAATGCCCTTGAAAAAACAATGACACTGAAGCAACAGGATTGTTTAGTCTATAAAAAAGATAAAGAGAAATATATAGAATCCAATAAGAAAAAGGAAGATAGACAAAAATTCTCTCTGATTACACAATTCACTTCAGTACACACCGAAATTAAGAAAGTGCTACAAAAACACTGGCACCTGCTAAAAAAATATGCTTTCTTGGGACCTCTCATTCCGGAGAAACCATTCCTCATATATAGACGGGCTCCAAATATTAAAAATCTAGTAGCCCCAAGTCAGACTAAAAATCAGCAGGATTCAACCAACAGGGAGTTAATACACCCAGGCAGCTCTGCATGTGGGTCCTCGAACTGTTTGTGCTGCAATAGCATTAACAACACACAACAATTTATATCTAATACAACTAAAGAAATCTATAACATCAAACAGAGCCTAAACTGCAAAAGTAGTTTTGTCATCTATATTATTGAGTGCAGTTGCCATCTCCAGTATGTGGGCCGTACAATACGACCCTTACATATGAGACTCAATGGCCACAGAGCCTGTATTAAGCGAGGGGAACTCAAACAGAGCGTAGCCTGTCATTTCCTGGAACATCACAACCAGGACTTTAGTCTTCTTAGAATCACTGCCATAGATCAGGTCCCGCAGCATAAAACCAATAGGTTTCAGCTTCTGCAGAAGTGCGAGACTTATTGGATGTTTAAACTCCAGACTATACGCCCAAAAGGTATGAACGAGGCAGTGGAGCTTATTTATTAGATTTATTCCTATGCCAATTTCAGCATTTTATGTCAGGTTTATTTGTATACAATCGTGTATGCCTCACTGTTGTGGATTCTTCAAAAACCAGTGTAAAACTCATGGAGTGCTGTTCGCTCCCCTATGGGTTGAATAGATTGAGCCCCTTGAGCTCCGGACCAATCACGGACTGAGTAATATTTCTCCCCATAGGATTACATTATATCAAGTCGCTCATATTCCTATGGGTGGCTGGAAGCGAGCCTTCTGGCTCCTAACTAATCAGAGTGACCTAATAGATCCTTTAGGACACTATCACTTTAGACGCGATCTTTCTTGCGCTCTAATGAATTTAAAAAACATTATAATCCCCATAGAGTGTCGCTCGCTCCCTTATTGGTCGATAAAGTCGAGCCCCCTTTTTGCACAGCCAATCACGAATTGAGCTACTCCTTCCCATAGAAGTATATGGTACGACTTTCCTCGCATTCTTATTGGTCCTGAGAGGCGAGCCCCTTTAGGTTTAACCAATCACGCTCATGCAATATATTTCTATGCATAACATGCACAGTGATGCGCGTATCGTAGCGCTCTTTAATCGAACACCATACACCAGTATTATTAACACGGTTGGCTGCTTTTACCGCCGCTGTTACATCTCAGATCTTCCCATGGGAGCTGCTTTATTCACTGAGTTTCTCTATATCAGCGTCTTCGTCTCCCTCCGCTCCTCTCCCATAGAATAACATAGAGGAGAGTAGCTCGTTCCCTGATTGGTTCGGAGAGCAAAAGTTTTTTCCTCTGTAACCAATCCCGCCCTTTTTTTAAACGACTTGAATTGTAAGGTCCACAATGATTAGTTAGTCTTTTCTCAATAGACTAACATGGCTTTTTTGTCGCTCGCAATCTCATTGGCTGGTTTTACCGTCCAATGAGAAGTGCGGAATACATTTAAATGACTGCTTTTCCCGGCACTTTCTGTAATCACAATTCCTGAGGTAGCGCCGGTTTCGGCGAGAAACGCGTTGTTAGTGATTTTAATTTTTGTATGTTTCTAATAGGTGTATAGCCTTTTTTATGAGTTGTTTATTTGATTAAACATCTTTATTTTTTAACTCCTTGTGCTGCTTGGAGATTGAAATAGACGAGCGCCGGGAACCATATTTTTCTTTTAGTTCCTATTGTTCACACCCGCTGCCGCATTGTTTTGTGGCTTTGGAGAGGAGTTTCACGGCTGCCGTAAACGGACCTGAGTTGTGTCCTGTATGTGCTTATGAGAGTTGTGCCTCTAGACTAGCCGCACAACCGTACCAGGTGAGTCCGTACTTATTAGTGTACCTCACCAATTGTTGATGCACGGACATACTTCACCATAAGGAGCGCCCCTCTCTTTTTTGTCTTTCTTTTCATGATATTGTTACTGAATATCATTAATTACAATAACGCCAATATTACCACTATACAGTGACCATATAGGGGGACCTGTATGAAAACTGTCTAGGTCTAAGACTTTCTTTGCTCCCATAGCAACCAATCAGAACACCCGTTTCATTCTTTCAGAGCACTATAAAGGGGCACTTACTTATTTTCCATCATAATTTGCAAATAAATTCTTTCCAAATCAGACAATGTGATTTTCTGGATTTGTTTTCTCATTTTGTCTCTCATAGTTGAGTTCTACCTATGATGTCAATTACAGGCTTCTCTCATCTTTTTAAGTGGGAGAACCTGCACAATTGGTGGCTGACTAAATACTTTTTTTCCCCACTGTATACCAAATAAAGTACAAGAAAGGAAATAAAGATTGTGCAGAACAAATTGTGTATACAGGTATACAGTAGCCTTAAATCACATGGAAAGAGAAGCCACAGAATTCCTTTACATACTCATAGAAGAGTGAAGAAATCAGGCGATACCTTTTAGAGGCTAACTAAGTATATTTGATGGTCCATCAAATATACTCAGTTAGCCTCTAAAAGGTATCGCCTGATTTCTTCACTCTTCTACTACCTTCTATGGCTAACATGGTACAACATTATACTACTTTACATACTCATAGTAATAAATATTCATTTTGGCACTAGTCAAAAATGTAAATTATAATGTAGTTAAAAGGGAAAGTGTCCACAAACTTTACAGAACTGTTAGACTTGGCTGATTAAAATGAAAACATGATCCCAACAATAGAGTCGTCAACGTATATAATGAAAAGATTATAAAACTCCTTTTAAGGAGCAAATCCAACATGGAGATGATAGTTGTTCTCAGTCAGCTGTGTATAAAATGTAATGTAAGTATAAAAAATGGGTTTGTTATTAGAAAAAAACATACAGGAAGACAAAGAAGGATGTCAAATGTATCAAGACAGAAAACTCATAGCAGTAGGTCCTGAAAATAGAAAATGCACAACAAAACAAATGGTAGAAACAAATGCCAAAGTTTGTGACAAAACTGTAAGAAATCTGCTGAATGCTCTAAGATGTAGATATAAAAAAGTCACACAAAATCATGAACTAACACCCAAACAGAAGAAGACAGGGTTACAATGAGGTACAGAGATGCAATCATGGAGGTTGGAGGACTGGATTAAATTGATATTCACTAATCAATCACCAATCGACATTGGCCAAGGGGTGGTGCAAGAATTATTATAGGAGCGTGTGAACAGGAACAGACCCATTGACTTCTATAGGAGAGTTTTCTAGGCATGCTCTGTGACCTCCTATTGTGACTGGTGAATCCCGTGTTATTGTCACGGTCGGAGATAGTGGATTCTCTGGACCGCCGCAAGCGATGGCATAAGCCACGCCAGGGAGCGGAATCTAAGCAGGTCCCGGTTTTCACCAGAACCCGCCGCAAAGCGGGATGGACTTGCTGCGGCGGGAGTCTACCAGGCCGCTACCCCTGACGTGACTTGCTTGCGGAGGCAGCCGAGGTGTAGCGTGGTACAAAATCGTCAGGCAGGAGGTCAGGACAGGCGGCTATGGTTCTTGGTCGTGGACAGGCAGACGGTCAGGGCAAGCGGCAAGATTCGTGGTCGAGGAATGGAAGCAAATGGTACGCAGTAAATCAGAACAAGGCTAGGAACGCTTTCTCTTTATGCTAAATGGCACTAAAGATCCGGCACAAGACTCAGGAAGGGGCAGGCTTAAATAAGGGCAGTGACCGGCAATACCCACAGAGCCAGCGTGCGTGCGCCCTAGGGAACAGGGATGCGCGCATCGGGAGACTGGAGCTGCAGCAGGAGCGCGGCCGGGTGAGTAGGCGGGGACCCGGCCGGCAGGGTGAGCATGCCCACCACCCAACATGCGGGCAGCGGTGCCGCTCGTGCGGGGACCACGGGTGTGCCTGCAACCCGGGACAGGGGTCGCAGGCCCACCCGTGACAGTTATCTATACAAATTGGTATCACCTTTCAGTGTAACCCAGCTGTGCTGATAATGAGGAAACTGCTGAAAAGTTTTCTATACAGAACAGGAAATGTTAAACTATTATTAGGCCTAGTGGCCAAAAAGAAAACTGCAAGACTTAAGAATATAAAAAAAATATTGATGGTGATATGGAAAATGTAAAAAAAACAAAAATAAAATAACCCAAAATTCTTAAAAATGTGTTTAACATAAAAACATAAGTTAAACAATAAGTAATTTTCTGATGACACATTCCATTTAATAACAACTTTTAAGCCTTAGAGCTCTGTAGCCTTGTGCACTTCAGATTATACATCTACCATAATCATGTCACTGTAATAGAATCAGCTAGGAATAGCAGAGCTGATATGCCAAACACTGCTATAGACCCATCCACAGCTGACCACAAAGTGTGAGTCTAAAGCCGGCTCTGTGAAACTGCATGATGAGAAAACCCCTTTAAGGCATTTTTCTCCCATAGACCTCTGTTTTTTTTTCTGTTGTTAATTGCGTGTTGCATTTTTTGTGCATTTTTAGTGCATTTTTTTCACATTACAAATCAAATGTTACAATCATTGAATTATTTGAGCTGTGGATCACATGATTTATTGTAACAAAAAAGCTAAGGAATAAAAAATGCTAAAAAAAAACCCTCCTAAAAATGAGATGTACTTAAATGTATTATTTTGTAAAACAAAAGTATAAAAAAAATACGCAAAGCATAAAAAAAACAAAAATACATGTTGTTTTTGTGGAATTTATTAAGACAAAAAAAGTCATAATAAATTGTGTATTAGAGGCCATTGTTTTTTGTCACACACGCCTTTTTTTGTGGAGGATGTACAGGCAGTCCTCGACTTACACCGTTTCGACCTACATCTGTCCCCTACTTACAAACGGAGACTGATGAGGCTTGCTGGAACTCATAGTTCCATGTTCCACAGCAGTTAGTAGCTGTGGAACGACAAGTTCCAGCACACAACAGTATCACATGAGTTGAAATCTTCTTAACAAGGGCACAGACAGCAAAACAAATGTAAAAACCCTTCCCTGCACTATCCAGAACTAAAAAAAAAAACTTTAGTGCTGGAGTTACATTTAGTAAATATACCTGTTCCGTCTTACATACAAATTCAACTTAAGAACAAACCTACAGTCCCTATCCCGTTCGTAGCCCGGGGTCTGCCTGTATAATGCCACCATTGTTTATCTGAGCTAAAGCCAGAAGCAGATTAAAAAAGAAGGGAAAATATAAAGGAAGGATTTATACATCTCCTTTCTGCTGCATCCACTTCTTACTTTAATAATAAAATACAGTGTTTTTTTAAAAAAAAAAAAAAAAAAAAAAAAAGCTGTGTATGAAATTTCCCTAATGCCAGGAAGAAAATATGCAGTGATTGTAGTGAAATGCAGCTCTAAAGCCTTGTTCACCGCTCAGAACACCAATGCACTGGTAAGCAGGCTTCTGAGAGCTTGGGCCTGCATTATAAATGAAATAAAAGCTTTCTCGGAAAGTAAATCACAGGCAGACAAGGGATTTATCTTGTGAGGGTTCAGTGGAATCTGTTTGCAGTGAAGCAGATGGCCATACATTGCTACAAACTGCGGCTGCAGGATATTACATTTGGCAGGGAGGATTGCTAGTGATTGTGATATGTGTCTCTGCTTAATTATGACACAGAAACCTGAACCAACAAGAGAGTAAGCCTGGAATCACAAATGCAGTTTTTGTGACAGATTTTTAAGCCCTATATTCACTATTTTGCCATAGGCAAACTTAAACTCTATCAGTTCTCTATCGATAAAACACTAAAACGTTACTTTTATTATGTATAACACTTAACCTCTATACACACTATTTAAAAACCTGATTTCTAACCTCTCAATTTTCCCTTTCTACTTCTGAAGGAAGGAATAGCTCCTTTTCTATTATCAAGTCTGGTGGAACACCACCTATTAACAGGAAAACCTTATATATACAGTAATTTACTAACTCCAGTAAGGGATCCCAAGTACTGGGATGTTTCACTAGACTTGATAATAGAAAAGGAGCTATTCCTTCAGAAGTAGAAAGGGATAAATTGAGAGGTTAGAAAAATCGGGTTTTTTTAAATAGTGTGTATAGAGGTTAAGGGGTTATACATAAAAAAAGTTACTTTTTTTAGTGTTTTATAGATAGAGAACTGATAGAGTTTAAGTTTGCCTATGGCAAAATAGAGAATATAGTGATCAAAAGTCACTCTCTGTTCTCTTGCGAGATTCCCTTTTTTTGGAGACTATTTGACAAGATTATTAAGCCAATACAGGAGGCCAAAGTATAATGTAAAGACTAAAACTGTACTTCTCTATTTTATATCTGCTTCTGTATTTGGCACAAAAAAGTGTGACTCCAGCCTAAGACTATGTTCACACAGCATAAAAATGCTGGAAAAAACATGCAGACTTTAAGGGACGTTTTCATTGTGTATTTTTTATGCATTTATTTTCTTTGACGTGTTTTTAATGCGTTTTTTGATATATTGATGCACTAAAAAAAAAAATAAGGGAACAGTCAGGAAATAAAATGCTTAGTCCTTTACCACCCTAAAAATGTGAGCTTGCAGCCACCCCAGAAGCAGAGCATCACATTAGATGGTCCCCCTTCTGAAGGTAATCTGGTTCTTTTCATTACCCCTGGTGTGTTGTCTTCTAGGGTAATAGTTAATGGGAGTTAGTATAAGCCTTGTGGTGATGAAAAACATCGCTGGCTGTCACTAAGCCCCAGTAATAGCAATAAAGAGGCGTCTGTCTATCCATTACTAAAACTGGAATAAAATGGTAAAAAAAAAAACCAGAAAGAACAGAATAAAAATAATTTATTTGACCCCTCACTGCCGCAGCCAGTTTTGACCTCTGGCAGAGCCCCATTTTTCAAATCTGACGTGTCACTTTATGTGGGAATAACTTTTTGATACTTTTATTTATCGATGTGATTCAAAGATTGTTTTCTTGTGACACATTTTGCTTTAAGTTAGTAAGAAATTTTGTATATGTCCCCCCCCCCCCCCCCCGGAGCCCCGCGGTGTGACCCGATCTTTGATTTTGTTATTTTTTACTTTTCTCCTATTTCTTTCTTCCTCTGTTTGTCTTGTCCTCCGCTTGTTGCCAAGTTCGCTCTGTTTGGTTTTGGGGCATATCTCTTCTCCGCAGAATGTGGGATCCTATGTTGGATCCCAGCCTGGACATGTTATACATGGATGCTGTAACGGCCCTAGCTTTTCTTGTATATTCATGGTAAAGTACGCTTACCGGCTATGGCCGGCTGCTTCCAGCTCACATGCCTTCTGCTATATATACCTTATTATGTCTATTGTAAATGTTTTTTGAGAAAACTGCTTAATAAAAAATTAAATGGGAAGTTAGTAAGAAATTTTGGTTAATAGAACCCTTGTTTGTTTGTGAAAAGAATTAAAATTTCGTGAAAATTTGGAAAAATTTGCCATTTTTAAAATTCCAAAATTTCTGCATGTCAGACAGTTACACCACGTACAACTGTTTATAACTAGCATCTATCATATGTGTACTGTAGGATGGCATAATTTTTTTAAATTTAGCAATTTAAATTTTAGCAATTTTTCACATTTACAAGACAATATGCAACACCAGTACAGGTATAACTTTCCAAAAGTTACCCCATTTTGGATTCCAAACCTCTCAGGTAATTCATGTAGGGATGCATTGTGCATTTTAGGCCCACAGGTTTTTCGCAGTTTTTTAAGCATTGTGCCGTGAAAATGTAAAAAAAAAAACGCAATTCCGCCACTGTTTTTGGGTTTCATTTTTACAGCATTCGATATGCGGTATAATTGACATGATAACATTACTGTACAGGTTGGTACAATTATGATATCAACTTTATATCTTTTTTTATGTTTTACAGATTTTGCACAATAGAATGTAAAAATAGCTTTTTTATATTGTCATATTCTGAAAGCCATAACTTATTTATTTTTATATATACTGAGCTACTGTACATAAGGACTTTTTTGCAGGATGAATAGACATTTTCATTGGTACCATTTTGAAGGACACATGACTTTTTGATTGCCTTTTAATAAATTTTTTTGAAGCAGAAGGAAGAACATACAGCAATTCTGGTATTGTTTTTTACTTTTACAGCGCTCTCTGTACGGTATAAATGACATGTTATTTTTACTCTGTGGGGTGATACGATTACAGTGATACTCAATTTATAAAAATGTTTATGTTGTATCATAAAAAAGTAGGTTTTTTTTTGTGTGAATCAATGTTTATGCATTGCTATCTTCTGGTAACTACCACTTAAATATTCTTCTGTATATGGAGCTGTGTAAGGGCTTTTTTTTTTCAGAATGAATTGACATTTTCATCGGTACCACTTTGGAATTTACTTTTTGATCGCTTTTTATTCAGCGGGATGAACAAAAATCGCAATTCTGCTATTGTTTTTTTTCTTTTACAGCATTCATTGTGCGGGTCAAATAACATAACAGATTTATAAGTTAGGTCGTAACATGACAATACCAAATATGTGTTCTTATTTAAACTGCGTTTTTTTTTTTCCATCTTCACGGCACAATGCTCATTTAACCCCTTACCGCCGGAGCCAGTTTTGGCCTCTCTGACAGAGCCCTATTTTTGAAATCTGTCATGTGTCACTTTATTGAAATAACTTTTACACTTAACCCTATCCATGTGATTCAGAGATTTGTTTTCTCGTGACACATTGTGCTATAAGATAGTAAGAAATTTTGGTCCAAAAAATGATTGTTTTATTTTGTGAAAAATATCAAATTATGGTGAAAAATTTGAAAAATTTCCCAAATTTTTCAAACTTCAAAAATTTTCCCTGCATGTAAGACAGATAGTTATTCCACTCAAAATAGTTTATAACTAGCATCTACCAATATGTCTGCTGTATTTTGGCATCATTTTTTTAAATGACTTTTTTTTTTTTTTACGACATTAGGGGCTTAAAAAATTAGTATAATTTTAAAATTTTTTCAAGAAAATTTACAATATACATTTTTTTTAAAGGGACCAGTCCATTTCTAACGTGACTTTGTTTTGACCTGTATATTAGATACCCCCATAAATGACCTCATATAAGAAACTAAAACCCCTTAAAGTATTCAAAACCGAATTTAAAGGACGTTTATTAACCCCATTAGGGTGTTTTCACAGGAGTTAAAGCAAAGTGGAAGTGAAATTTTGAAATTTCACTTTTTTTGCAGATTTTCAATTTTATACATTATTGACAAGAATACGTTAAATGTGATCATGGAAATGCAAACTAATATTGATTCCCCAGATTCTCCCGTTTTCGAGATATCCCATATGTGGCCCTAGTGCATTATTGGCTCAACCACAAGCCCCAGAATAGGAGGAGCACCTACTGGACTCTGGGGCCTCATTTTCATTACAATTTTATTTAGGGGCCATTTCAGGTTTGCGGACACCCTAAGGTTCCAAAACTTAATAAATACCCCTAAAAAGACTCCATATTGGAAACTACACCCCTTACGGAATATATCCAGGTGTGTAGTGAGTATATCGACCCAACAGGCGTTTCACAAATGTTTTTAGCGTTGGGGCTCGAAAATAAAAAAAAAATATATTTTTTTCCAAATTTAATCTGCAATTTTAGCTGAAAATTTTTTAATTTTTACAAGGAATCTTGGGAAAAAAAGCCCAAAATTGTGTTAGCAATTTCTTCCAAGTTCGGCAATACCTTACATGTGGGTGTAAACTGCTGTTTGGGCGCATGGCAGGGGGTACAAGGGAGGGAGCGCTATTTGGCTTTTGGCGCACAGATATTGGGTGGGGCCAGTCGCATCTGCAAAGCCCCCAAAGTACTAGAACAGGTGAAACCTCCCAGAAGTTTCCCTATTTTGGATTCAACACCCATCAGGATCTCATCTAAGGGTGTATTGTGCATTTTGGGCGCACAGGTTGTTCCGTATTTTTTTTTTAGCATTGGGCCCATGGAAATGGAGGGGGAAACGCAGTTCCGCCATTGTTTTGGGCTTCATTTTTACAGTATTCGCCATACGGGATAAATTACGGGATAACTTTACTATGGGGGTCGGTACAATTACAATGATATAAATTTTATATAGTTTTTTATGATTTATTACTTTTACACAATAGAAGCGAGTTTTAATAAAAAGTTTTCGTTTTTAATGTTGTCCTATTCGACAGCCATAGCTTTCTTTAAATTTTTTTGCATATGGAGCTGCTTTTGGGCTTGTTTTTTACGAGATGATTTGATGTTTTTTATTTGTACCATTATGGGGGCATGTGATGCTTTGATCACTTTTTATTAAGGTTTTTGTGAGCATTTTGTACAAAATACCGCAATCCTGGTAGTGTTTTTTATTTTTTTATTTTTTACAGCGGTCACTGTGCGGTATAAAATGACATGCTAGTTTCCCCCAGCAGGTTGATACGATTACAGCGATACCACATTTGTAAATTTTTTTAATGTTTTTACTGCTTTTAACACAATAAAAACACTTATTTGAAAAGGAAAACACGTTTTTGCATCACCGCAGTCTGAGAGCCATAACTTTTTTTATTTTTCTGTTTATGGAACTGTTTAGGGACTTTTTTTTTGCAGGATGAGTTGACGTTTTTATTGGTAACATTTTTTTAGGGCACAAAACTTTATGATCACTTTTAAATCCTTTTTTTGTAAGGCAGGTTTAAGAAAATACTGCAATCCCTACAGTGTTTTTTATTTTTATTTTTAATAGCGTTCACCATTTCAGTATCCTACAAGTTGTTTTACTCTGTGGGGTTTAGACGATTACGCTGATACCCAATTTATGGAGTTTGTTTTTTTGAAAGCACAATTTTTTTTAAATAAAAGTGTTTTTATTGTGTAAAACAATATTTATGCATAGCTATCTTCTAATAGCCAGAACTTTTAAATTTTTCCATATACAGAGCTGTGTAAGGACTTTTTTTTTGCGGGATGAACTGACGTTTTAATTGGTACAACTTTGGCGTTTATATTAGTTTTTTTATTTGCTTTTTTTTCCATTTTATGTTTCTTCAGGATGTACAAAAAATCGCAATTCTGTGACTGTTTTTTTGTTTTTGTTTTTTTACGGCGTTCACCGTACGGGTTAATTAACATGACAGATTTATAGGGTGGGTCACTATGCACGCGCGATACCAAAAAATGGTACTTTATTTATTTTTTATCTTTTTTGGGCGATTGCGTTTGTAAAAAGGGGGAAAGGGCGGTGTACGTGTTTTTATTTTATTTTTTGTGTTTGTGTTTTACTTTTTTACACTTTTTTTTTACTTTTCACACTTTTTTTACACTTTTCCCCCAGGGGGAATTGCATGAACGATCGTCAGATCGTTCATGCAATAGGAGATCAGCATACAGCTTATAGCTGTATGCTGGTCTCCATGGCAACTGTCTGTCACGCTGCCCACAATGCATTGTGGGCATCGTGACATCACCAGACAACCCGGATGCTGTCATTCAGCATCCGGGCTGCCTGGTAGGAGACTCAGTAGCGGCGCTCAGCGCCATTACTGCGCCGGATCTCGGGCAGCAGGAGCTCACTCCTGCCGCCCGCAGCCGCGATGTCGCGACCACGATGTCGCAACATCGGGGGGTTAATCCCCCGCGGCCGGAGCTCACTCCGGCCGTGGGGGATGCGGCATGATGCCAGCGGTAATATACCGCCGGTTCCATGCCGCGATCTTGCGCGCTCCGCCTGTGAGCGCGCAAGATCCACTTGACGTACTCATACGCCAATTTGCGGGAACCCCTACCCGACATTACCGTATGAGTACGGAAAATGTCGGTAAGGGGTTAAACTGCGAAAAACCTGTGGGCCTAAAATGCACAATGCATCCCTAAATGAATTACCTGAGAGGTTTGGAATCCAAAATAGGGTAACTTTTGGAAAGGTATACCTGTACTGGTGTTGCATATTTTCTTGCAAATGTGAAAAATTGCTAAAATTTAAATTGCTAAATTTAAAAAATTATGCCATCCTACAGTAGACATATGGCATTTTTATTGGGGAAAGTGCGGTCTGCGTGTTTTACTATATGTTTTTTCCCTTTCTATTTATTTTTTGCACTTAACATTTGACTTGTCCCTAAGCAATACACAGCTGGATTCATGCGCTGATCATGTGGGTCCTGCTTCTGATCTTCACAATCTTCATGACATACCACTACATCTAAGTCGGGAACCCCATCCCTATTCTAAAAATACCAGCCCCCCAGCCATCACATAAGCAGATAATCACATTAGATTGTCCCATTTCTGATGGTAACCTTGCTTTTCCCAGTACTCCTTGTGTGTTGGGTACTGAGATAATAGTGATAAGGGGTTAGTGTCAGCCTTGTGTCAATGAAAACACTGCTTGCTGACATCACATTCCAGTAATGGTAATGAAGAGGTGTCTGTCAGATACCTCCATTACTAACACTGGAAAAAAATGTTAAAAAAAAAACACAGAAACAACAACGCTGGTCCGACTTAGTCCAATGAATCCAGTATTCCATCCCCTGCACCCCCAAAGATCATGGCTGTGGCTAGGGGATGGAGTACAGGCCTCGACTGAACCACAATCTTGGGGGCTTGGTCATCTGTCTTTCCCCAGGAGATTGTGCTTGTAAGCTGTGGCCTATATCCCGCCTCCTGCCACTGTGTTTTGTGGCCTAGTACAAAATACAGCCCCCACCTAATACTCTATAACGCCCTCACCATAGCCCCATAGCCCCCCTACTACTACTCTTACTACTGCTACGAGGAGTTTGTACAGAGGTGGATAACAGTTAGGAGCCTAAGATGTTGGTGTGGTTAATTCTACAGGGACGAGGCCAGGAGAAGACGTCATTGCAGTCTGGACCGGATGAAGAAAGGATAAGAGAACAACTCTCATCAGAGAAGATGTCACTAATCACTTATATGTCTGCAGAGCGCCTGTGTACAACAGGTATGTACCACTATAAATATTACTGTATGGCAGACATACTGGTAGTAGTGTAATGGTTTATATTCAGGAACAGTATGGTGGTATTATTCAGTTACCATGTGGTGGTGATATGAGGTCATGATGTTGTAGTATTATTCAGTTACTATGTGGTGGTGATATGTGATCATGATGTGGTGGTATTATTCAGTCACTATGTGGTGGTGATATGAGGTCATGGTGCTGCAGTATTATTCAGCCACTATGTGGTTGTGATATGAGTTCATGGAGTTGTGGTATTTTCAGTCACTATGTGGTGGTGATATGTGGTCGTGATGTTGTGGTATTATTCAGCCAGTATGTGGTGGTGATTTGAGGTCATGGCATGGGGGTATTATTCAGTCGCTATGTGTTAGTGATATGTGATCATGGTGTGGAGGTGTTATTCTTTCACTATGTGGCGGTGATATGTGGTCATCATGTTGCGGTATTATTTGTGTATAGTGGTATCATTGATAATATTAGTCTTAGTTTTGTCAGCAAGAGTACAGTGATATTTGCTGATGTGTATCTCGTTGCAATCTCTAAAAGTCATGAAGTATACAGTAGATTGCATTAGTGAAGAGTTCACGTTGCATGCTGCGGTCCCTGCTGCGTCTGCATTCCCTCGCACGGCCGTCACTCTCCTCTTCCCACCCCTCATTGTCCACGGCACGCGCATGCATACCCGTTCCCTAGGGCATGTGTGCTGGCTCTTCAAAATTTAAATGGTCAGTGCACCACTGATTTCCAATTAACGGTCGCTGGACTCCTTATTAGATCACTTCCCACATTACTCCTTGCCAGTTCACTGGTGTGCTTCTGCTAGTTTGTGCTATATTTCGTTTGTTATTCCTGGTATCTAACCCTGTGTTTTTGGACTTTGACTAGTCTCTGCCTGTTGTCTGCCCCAACCTTTCTACAAGTGACCTGATTACGATTTGCCTGCTGCCAGCCCTGTGCTCTCTGCCAGTGACCTGACTCTGCTTCCGCCTTCTCCTTCTGCACCTCGGCTTTCACAGTGAGCACCCTGTGTCTGGTGTAGCGACTTGGTAGTCTCCCGCAACGAAGTCCATCCCGCTCTGGTGAATACTAGGAGGCTCCTTAGACTCCGCTCCCGAGCGTGGTTCGAATTAATCTCTTGTGGGGATCCAGAGGATCCATCACCTTTGACTGTGACGTTTACCTGTGTGCGTGACTACAGCTCTGCTATTACATCTTACCTATAGCAGGGTGTAATAGAAGTAGGAACACGGCAGCCATAAAGGCCTTAATTAGGCCCCCAACTGCCATGACAACCACTCGGTACCCCATGATCTTGATGCAGGAGGAAAAAAGCGACTAGAGACTGGAATAGTGCTCAGCACCGCAATCACTGTGGCATCTTCAGGCTTAAAAGGTCGGGATCGGAGCAATCTCTGATCCCAGCCACAAGTGTAAATGGCTTGCTCCATACTCCCTCAGTAGCAAAATTATGTAACTGTACATGATTCTGCATGGGATAAGGTACCTGCATCTGTAAAAGCATGCATGTATTTTTTTTAGTCGGGAGGTGGGTATAAACCACCATCATACACATCTACTCCCACTTCTCTACAGAAATCAGAAGAACAGGCAAGTAAAAATCCATTCTGTCCAAACCTTCCTTTCCCTGACCAGAGGCATTGGGCAGACACCTAAGAAATATTTGCGTCTCTAATATATGGTCAATTGTAAATAATAATCTATTGTGTAATAAAGCAAGATACAAATTTATAATTACGACCAACCAAATGACAGGTTACCTTTAACTTCTCCCCTTACTGATATGTTCTGCTATCTTGTTTTATTGATCAATTGACTGATTGGTCTTGCTTTTTACCTAAAGACCAGTGCATTTACTCATAACGGAGTTGTCAAATGCAGATTTGCTCTGCACCATTGCACATGGCCTTCAAAATTTATAAACTGCCCTATACAATTAATTTAACTATTAATTTAGATGTCTCCATTTGGGCCAGACTGATAAGTCAGAAGATCACCTTTGAGATTAAATAAGGCCATTTACATGTAATGCTTATTGGTCCAAGGTGAATGATATGAAGTTTTTGTAATGATAAGGGTCTCAGTGAAATTAAGTCAAAAAGTTTGTATCTTTTCGTTCAGTTTGTATATACAGATATTGAACTGATCAATAAACTCGTATTAAATCACTAGAACTGATACAATAATAGGATAGACGTAGACAAATCTATTGTAATCAACGCAATTTCCCTACCATGATGGATATAGAAGCCTACAAAAATGGCCACTCTCACAAAAACGTATGGTAAAATACAACTTCATTTATTGAAATAATTTAAAAGACACAAATCACAACAAGGAGATGGAAAGCATCTAATGATAATAGCCCATGAATAGAATAACCCTGAAAAATGTACAATATACAGTCAATGTAATATAGTCAGTACCATCTCCGCGACGATAAATGACATATCATAGCTTATTACTATAGATATATTTTCGGTAGAATTACACCACAATTTTTTGTTTATAAATAGAAAATGAATGATAACAATAAATTGTTGTATTAAAAAAATGAATATGTAGAATAGGTACAATACTGACAGAGGAAAGGGTATAATACCGACCAGGGAAGAGTCAGCATGCCCAATGCACATTTTGCTGTAAGCTTCTTCAGGGACAGCTGCATGGCACTACCATGATGTATGTTTAATTATGTGTCTCTCTACAGATATGAATTTATACACGTTGTACACCATTAACCCCTTACCGACATTTGACGTACCAGTTTATCATGATCAGGAAGGGGTTCCAGCAAATTGACTTACTGGTGCATCATGAACATTGTGCGGGCTTTGCTTGTGAGCGTATGGAACCAGCTCTAAAGTGGTACTCCTTGAACTTTCTCGTTGTTAAACAATACAGCCACAAACTTAAATGTATTTTATTGATATTTTAGGTGATAAAGCGACAGAAAGTAACAAGTATTTGCTTAGTGTAAAGAAAATGACACGTGGTATTGCATGGTTTTGCAAATTAAAAAACTGAATAATGTGGTGTGCATATGTATTCAGCTCCCCTGAGTCAATACTTTGTAGGACCACCTTTAGCTGCAATGACAGCTGTAAGTCTGTTGAGGTCTGTCTCTACGAGCTTTGCACATCTAGAGGCTGGAATTTTTGCTAATTTTTAGTGGTAAAATAGCTCTAGCTCAGTCAGATTGACTGGTGAATGTTTGTGAACAGCAATTTTTAAGTCCTGCCACAGATTCTCAATGAGATTTAGGTCTTGACTTAGACTGGGCCATCGCAGTACATGAATGTGCCTTGATTTAAACAGTTCCATTGTAGATTTGGCTGTATGTTTAGGGTCATTGTTCTGCTGAAAGATGAAGCTACGTTCCAGTCTCAAGTCTTTTGCAGCCTTCAACAGCTTTTCCTCTAGAATTGCTTCCCAATCCCTTCTTAAGCAAACCATCCCCACAGCATGATGCTGCTTCTCTAATTAGTGCTTTCTTTGTCTGGGCTGTCAATTTAGGTGGATGGCTATGTTTTGTGGGTTAGCAGTTGGGCCATGCTCTTTCCATATTCGGATGATAGATTGAAAAATGCTCTGTGAGATATTCAGAACTCGGGCTATTTTTTTTTTATAACTTAACCCTGCAATACACTTTGCTACAACTTTATCCCTGAGCGGTCTGGTGTGTTCTATTGTTTTCATGATGCTATTTGTTCATTAATGTTCTGTAAAAATCCACTGAGGCCTTCACAAGAAAGCTCTAGTTATAATGAGAATATATTACATAAAGATGTACTCTTTTTTTTTTAAATTGAATAATTTTTTTATTTATTCTCCATAAAAAAAAAACTTTTTTAACTTTTTTAGTCATAAAGTGCAAATTCTCCTCCATCTCCCCAATACAGAATAGAAAAACAGATTCAAGACAATATTTTTTCCATACAAATGTCATGGAATGCTTCCTTATAACAGTCTGATTAGTAGATAATAGGCAAAAGGCTCTGATAACAGAAATACTCTGTAAACTAAATGTCAGTCATTGTAGATATAGAAATTCCTACTAAAAACAACAAAAAAATAATGTGGAACTATTATATGTTACATACAGATGTACTCTATTCACTAATTAGGTGACTTCTAAAGGCATTTGGACACACTGGATTTTATTTAGGGTTATCAGAGTTCAGGGGGATGGATACATATGTACACCACACTTTTGAGTTTAATTTGCAAAAAAAGTGTAAAAAAACAACATT
>JAODAL010013322.1:0-91821 GCA_025379985.1 Phyllomedusa bahiana | reverse complement strand
ACTGCATCGCCCGGCCCAAACTTACCACAAGAGATTAATCCCTTAGCTGCCATAATCCATTGCGATCGCAGCTGCAAAGGCAAAGACAGAGGGAGGGGGCTCCCTCTGTCCCCATCAGAGCAGCTGTCACTGCTGATGACTTACCTGACAGCCCTGAAAGTCTTTGTTAGACTTTCTGGACTGCCTGTTATGTCACTATGCCCTGTGGGCATCGTAGGGCATAGTCATTGACAGTTGCCATGGAGACCAGTAACAACAATAATTCTGTGTACTTTTCTCCATTGTATCAGTGATCTGAAGGTAACAGATACAAGTCCCCTGTAGGAAAAAGCTAAAAAACGTAAAAGCACAAAAAAGTGAAAAAAAAGTAAAACACAAACACAAAAAATAAAATAAAAACATGTACACCCCCCTTTTCCCTTTTACAAATGCCAATCACCCCTAAAAAGATAAAAAGTAAATATAGTGTGCCTATTTGGTATCGCCACCAATTTTGTTCAAAACACCTCACAAAAACCTTGATAAAAAAGTGATTGAAATGTCTTATAGACCTCATAACGCTACCAATAAAAATGACAACTCGTCCCACTAAAAACAAGCTAAAACAAGAAAAAGTTATGGCTATCAAACTATGATGACCTAGAAACGCAATTTTTTATAAAGGCATTTCTATTGTGTAAAGTTATCCTGTCATTTATACCGCATGGCGAGCGCTGTAAAAATGAAGACCAAAAAACAATGGCGGAACTGCATTCTCCTCCCCCCCCATTTTCATGGCCTTATGCTAAAGCTTTTGCTCCCAAAATACACAATACAACCCTAGATGAGATCCATGAGGGATGTTGAATCCAAGATGGGGCAACTTCTGAAAGGTTTCAACTGTTCTGGTACTTTGGAGGATTTTTAAATACGACATGGCATCCACCAAAATCCGTGTTCCAAAAACCAAATAGCACTCCGCACCTTGTATGCCCTACCATGTGCCCAAACAGCAGCTTACACCCACATGTAGGGTATTGCCAAACTTGGGAGAAATAGTTTAATAAATTTTGTGGTGCTTTTTTTCAGGATTCCTTGTAAAAATTAAACATTTTCAGCTAAAATTGCTGATTGTTGGAAAAAAATAAGTTCATTTTCACAGTCTAACACTAAAAGAAATTGTGAAACACCTGTGGGGTCAATATACTCACTGCACCTCTGGATATATTGTGTAAGGGGTGTGGTTTCCAATTTGGGGTCTTTTTAGGGGTATTTATTAAGTTTTGGCACCTGAGGATGTCTGCAAACCTGTAATGTTGCCTAAAGAAAATTGTAATGCAAATGAGACCCTAAAGTACAGAAGGTGCTTTTATTCTGAGGCTTGTAGTTGAGCCAAATTGCATTCTAGGGCCAGATATGGGATATCTTTAAAAACAGCAGAATTGGGGGAGTCGATGTTGAGTTGCATTTTCCTGGTCACATCTAATGTTTTCCAGTGAATAATGGATAAAAATTGAAAATCTGCAAAAAATAAATAAAAATCTGCTTTAATTTCTGTGAAAACTCTAATGGGTTAATAAAGTTCCTAAATGCTGTTTTGAATACTATAATGGGTGCAGTCTCTTAGATGTAATAATTGATGGGTGTATCTAACATACAGGCCCCTCAAAACCTCATCAGAACTGGACTGGTCCTTAAAAAAAATCTATGTTGCAAAATTTCTTGAAAATGTGAGAAATTACTACTAAATTTCTAAGCCTCCTAATGTTGTAAAAAAATAAAAAGACATATAAAAATGATGCCAACCTACAGTAGACATATGGTAGATGCTAGTTAGAAACTACTTTGTGTAGAATAACTATCTGTCTTACACGCAGAATTTTTTGAACTTTGAAAATGGCTAATTTTTCTGCATTTTCACAATATTTTGATATTTTTCACAAATGGATAAATATTTCTTACGAACTTAAAGCACAATAGGTCACATGTATGAAAACTGTCTAGGTCTAAAACTCACTTTGTTGCCCATAGCAACCAGTCAGAGTGCCCCTATCATTTTTCCATAGCCATATATTAAATAAAAGGGACGCTTTGATTGGTTGCTATGGGCAACAAAGTGAGTTTTAGACCTAGACAGTCTTCATATATGTGGCACAATGTGTCACGAGAACAAAATCTCTTAATCACATGGATAAATAAAAGTATCAAAAAGTTATTCACATAAAGTGACACAAGTGTTAGATTTAAAAAAAAATGGGGCTCTGTCAGGGAGGTCAAAACTGACACGGCGGTAAAGGGTATTACATCTTTACTTACATAGACATTTATAGTTTTCTATTCTCACAGTTACCTTTTTATATAAGTGAAAACTTAAAGTGCAGTCTTAGTGTTGGTGGTGAAAAACTGCAAAAACAGCCAACATCTCTTTAATAGAAGTTATAATTAAAAGTTTGGCTATTACTTTAATTTATGATTTGCTAATATTCTATAATGTCTTTTTTCAGATTTCAGTAGAAATGCCCTTTTTAGACTTCACTGCATGGGAATATTCAGAATGGGCATGAATGGGCATGTTTTGCATCTGAAGCAAATGGACTACAGTTTGGATAGTTCAGTGATTATGGCATATCTACAGTTTCAAATATGCTTGCAGGTTTTGATCAGTTTTTTTATATGATTGAAAAACTGCATCAAAACTTTAAATAAAATCTCAAACACAGTGTAGCAGAGCATGCAGTTTACCACTAATTGCCGGGCTTTACCTGTACGTGCCAGAAAACCGTGCCATTTAACTGTGAATCACTTGCACAATTACTGTTGTTATGGGATGCCTAAAGATGTACAAATTTTGATCAAGGGCTACGATATCTATAAATGCAACACTTCAGTTTTATTTGCGATTAGCTACAGATCATAATATGGGCCCAAGAAGAATTTGTGCAAGAAAGAGGTGGGGACAAGGTTGGCAGGCTGTGTGTGACAATGAGGGGAGCAGGGCAGCAGGCTGTATATTTGAATGAGAGTGGTGTGGGGAGCAAGTTGTATGTGAAAATAAGTAGTTCATGGGATGCATGCTGGTTGTTAGGATGTGGGGGCATAAATAACATGCTGTGTGTGTAAGAATAAGGAAGCAGACTATCTGTAAGTATGAGGGGAACATGGGAAGCAGTTTGTGAGAATGAGGTGAGCAAGAAAGCACACTTTGCACAGGTACATGGAGTGCTGTGGGAGGCTTGTTGGTGGTGTGGGGTGCTTTGCAAGGTACAATTATGGCAATTTTACAGTGTGAGACTTAATAGGGGCACTATTACTGTGTGGTGCACAAACTGGGGTAATATGACTGTGTGGGCTTCTATTAATGTTTGGGTTACTATTACTATTTCGATCTCTATCTAACCGGAACTATTGTTTTCAGGGGTGCTACTGCGTTGTGTCCAGATAAAGCAGAAAAAGCCATGGCAGTCTGGGCTAGATAGAAAAGAAGAGGTAGACCTATTTTTAGGTAGGGAGCTCCCCAAATTAGGCAGATAGTAATTAGACCCATCCTAATAGGTAAATAGGTAGTTATGCTCTTCATTAGGAAGGTAACACTACATAGGTAGGTAAGCTCCCATTAGGTAGATAGATAAGACCTTGAATAGGTAGGTATATAGCCTGTCATTAGGTAAGCAGGCCCTCCATTAGATAGGTAGCTCCCCATTAGTTAGCTAAAAAAGGCCCTCTTATTAGGCAGGTCAGGCCAATTAGTTATTTTTATAGACCTCCCAGTAGATAGGTAGGGCCCCAGGTAAGTAGCTAGGTATGACCCCAGGTGAATAAGTAGGCAGGGCCCCAGGTAGGTAGGTAGGGCACTAGGTAAGTAGGTAGGCAGAGCCGTAGGGAGTAAGGACCCCCCAATCTAAACAGTGCCCCTTTAATTGCAATAAAAGAATGACTAAAATACAACTCACCTTTCCCCATTTGCCTGCGAAGCAGCAGGCTCCTCCAGAGACAGCGTGATGGAGTGATAGCTTGACTTCAGCCAGCAAAACAACTATTGTCTGTGTTGTATAACTTAAAGTCTTACTGGGTTCTTTTCCCCACCAGGACCAGGGAATGTGGTGATCTCAAGGTAAATTGCTGGAGCAGTTCTCACCAGTTCACACACTCTCAGACATCCTTCTGACCAGTAACCACTTCCTGCTCACCTGACCTGCCAGGCTTACATAGTCCTCAAACAAAATTAAGCCTGGACTTGGAACATGGGAGTAACCATCCCACCCCGCTCTTTTGGCTACTCCAGTAAAAAGCCGCCCTGACTAACTGCACAGCAGTATAATGTATGTCAGTGGCCGAATGCCGCTGACACCAGTACTCCTTAGCTTTTTACCACACTAAGACCAGGCATCTCGGTGAGACATATCGGCCGTCCATCACGGCCCATGTGCTTTTCTACAACACACATACAGTTTAATAAGCATTCCACTGACCAACCACGACATCAAAACAATGAAATCGGGGATTGACCTGCTGGATTCTAGAAGGTGGGGAGATAATCGCACTCTTAGGTATCTGGGCCTCCTGTTCTATTCAGTTCTATTTAGAGAAAACTTTTCACTCATGAAACTTTTACACTGGGCCCAACAATGGGTTAAACAACCTTAGATATTATTAGCTTCAATAAACTTTCCTCCAATGGTAAGAAATCATGGAGAAATATCTTCAGACTTGAAGAACTGCTCAACTGAGAAGTCGAGAATATACCATTATACCTCTTGGCATCTGACCATAATTATGTTGGCTTTAAATAAGAATTACAGTTCACCTGAGCTGAAGAGGAATGTGTAGATATTCAGTAAAAGGCTATAATATATACATCCATATTGTGTTTGAGCTCTTGAGTAGAAACAGCAAAGCTTGATATGTCAGTTAAACGTTAATGCCTGTGCTTTGAACCCTAATATTCCGCAACTATTTCACAGTTTCAAATTATATGTGACATTTACCGTCAAACTTTCTAGGCTACATTTTTGCTACTAATAGAAGACACAAATAGACTTGAGATTGTGAAACCAAACCTAAACTTAACCACTTAATTACGTTATTTAAAAAAGTTTAACCAACTATCCCACCACTGGCAAATGATCCTTAGTCTCCTAGTTCAAACAACTTTTAGTGAATCGGTAATACAAAAAAAGAAGCTTTGCAATATATCTTTTTACTGAAAAGGAGTGCAACAAAAGAAAAGGCCACAGCATTTGCTTGAGATTAATGGCCACTTCGAACATCTGATTGCTGGGTGGGTGTGAATGTGCTACAATCCCAGATAAAATGAGGAGCCTCAGAATTAAGCAAAAGAGCCGTCCTCTTGTCTTATGATATATATAATGTTCTTTAGAGGCCTTCTCAGCTACAACATCATAGTAATCGGTGTGTGTTGCTGTGAATTTTCTCAGACTTGTGTCCCATTTAAAATAAGTGGATTATTCAATAAAGATGTCTCCTAAATCCAGTTACTTTAGATGAGACACAAGTCTGTAAAAAAATTTTCAGCAACACACATCAATTCTGATTTTGTAGTTGAGAAGCCTCCAAAAAAGGAACCCTGCACTAAGAAGAAAGACTTCCGTGGCAAATTTGCTGCCAACTTCTACCAAAACCTTTCAGTAGATCCACACCCATATTCAGGCTAAGCAGATGCGTTATAGTCAACAGCGAGCTGCTGAAACTCCCCAACAGACTGAGGTATAACTGCAGTCTCAGAAAGACAGATGAGCAGCAGAGAGTTCACAGCATATCTAAACCTGTTTCCAGGCTGACCAGATGCAATACAGCTAACAGCGAGCTGCTGAAACTCCTCAGCTGAATGAGACATGACTATAGGCTCCAAAATGTCAAACCTCCGGCACCAAAAACTATTTGAAAAACATATCCTTTAATCCATATTTATATTAAAATATTCAGGGTTCTCCATTCCATCTGACGCGTTTCAAGTGCGGCCAAGCATTTCCAGCATCACCATCAGGGGTTAATTTTTTCTTTTGCCTTTTTTGGTTTAGAATTAGTTAAAAAAAACAATGCGTGGTGGGGATAGGAACAAGTTTTTGTTGAAACGGGAGGATTTTTGGATTTTCAATATCAAAACACGTTTCCCGGATGGTCTCGGTTATAGATCTGATCTTATGTTTATTTTTTAGAAAATGCAGCGTATGCTATGAAATGATGATTGCATAAAAAAATCCCTTTTTTTACATATAGTTGATATATTTGTTACTTTTTGTATTATATGGTTTAGTTTTTGTTTGGAAAAATACATTCTTTATGTGCATAAATTGCACTTTTTTTGCTTTGGTGTGTTTAAATATAATTATTTTTTTTCATCAAGATTACATAGCTCGGAGATGTGAATCCGTTTACACATTGAAATATATTCAAATTGCATTACTTAGGTGATGTATAGACATGTGTTTTCTGTTCTTGGAGGATGGTACATTTTTGCTTAGTTTCAGGTGTTTCTCCTTGATATTTACCTTTTGATTTACATACAACATAGCCAATTATGTCGCCTGCCTTTCTTCATTCATTTCCAAGTTCATGGGTTAGCTTGTTGCTTTTAATGTGCGCTCATTTTCTCAGTGACCAGTCTACGAGTAAGAGCGTTTTACCACTTGAAACGTGTCAGATGGAATGGATAACCCTGAATAATTTAACAGAAATATGGATTAAAGGATATGTTTTTCAAATAGTTTGTGGTGCTGGAGGTTCGAGATTTTGGAGTTTTGCTGCATTGCATGTGCCTGTGTCCAACAGGCTTTTCCTTCCTTGGCACCAGTTGGACATTCAGGGTGAGCTCTAACTTTTTTCTTTATATTTTGATGACTACAGGTAGAGATGGGCAAATTTCTCAAAAATTCGATTCGCCGAATATTTCAAGAAAAATAGTTTCGACCCAAATTTATTCGTGGCGAATCACGTTAAAAAACAGCTATTTCCTGGCTACAGAGAGCCTGTAGGGTGTTGTAGAATGTTGTGTCATGCTTAAATATGCATAGGGAGAGTTGTGTGGTCTTCATACAATGCTGTGTTTTAGTATGACACGCACATGACAGCTGCCGCTCTTAGAATCCCTTCACTCTTCAGTTCCCTGGGCACTTACAGGGGCAAAACTGACCAAATAACTGAAGCAGTAACGCAGCCTGATAAAGTCATGTAAGCACCAGCTGGAAAAAAACAAGCTGAGGGCTAAGATCCTACAATAGCATCAAAGAACACAATAATAGGTTCTTGGAGCCGCCACAGGTTGCAGCACAGTAAGGGGACGTTACAGCAGGGGTCACCCTGCGAGGCCACAGCTTCCGGTGTCATCTAGTGGCCATGTGTAGACCACACACTAGGTCATACACTTTCTCCCAGATGACATCTGACAACCCCAGCCAATAGTCATGGGTTTGTCAGACACAACCCTTAGTTGGCATGGCACAGGAGCAGGTGAGGGGCCCTCACCTGTCCTCAACCCACCTCTGTCCCGTTCGCTTCCCACAGCCAGAGAACTACTATGTGCTCTGGCCTCTGCGCCACTATACAGTGAGGACGAACTATTTGAGGACAGTGGGCAGCAAAGAGGTGGGGAAGACATCCGCTGCTTCTTGCACAAGCGGGCAAGTAGTGATGAGGAGAGTTGCAATGGGGGGTTATGTAGCAAGTGGTCAGGCTTTGTACAGTGACACTGTTGAGGTGGATGGCAGTGACAGGCAAACACTAATCGATGTAGCCGATCGTACTTGGAAACCAGGTGAAGCAAGCAAGGCTGGGACGAGGTATGCTGGTGCCCTAGTTAAACAAGGCATAAAGTGCCCCGCAAATGGAAAATTCAGCCCCCTACATGCATACTTGTGCCCCCTTTTCTGCCTGGAATGAAGTGGCGCCATAGGCAGTCACCTACCTTCGACTACCCATCGTCCTGGCCCTGGAAGCAAGGGCTTCATCATTATCATTGGGAGAAAAGAGCAGCAGCTTGCGTGTCAGGCAGTGGCACAGCCCACAAGTCGGTAGTGTAGCCGGGAGTCAGCAGGGTGGCAGCAGTGCGAAGTTGGGAGCCAAACGATTTAGACCACCCACTTTGAAGGTCCCAGAAAGTAGCGGCACAGGGGCTCACCGGGGCAGTGGCAGTAACAGTCAGTCAGTGCAGAGCATTGGTGGTATAATCACCCACTCGGCGGTGTGCCAGTTGTTTGACAAGACACCAGAGGAAGTGAACATGGCTATATGTAGAATCTTTGGGCAGAAAGTAAAGCATGACCAGGGACCTAACGTTGGCACCACGGCCCTGCATCAACATCATGCAGTGTCACCATACAGTGGCCTGGGAGAAACATATCTCAGATGTAGTGGTCCATCCTGTCGCAACAGCAGCAGCACCCAGTGGCATGCCTCCCATTTCAGGCAGTCAAAGCTTCACCACCTCTGCCGAAGACAACTCCCTGTTTTCTACATCATCTACCAGTCCAGATACTCCTTTGCTCCTCGGCACTCATGGTGTCAAGAGTCATTTACCGAGATGATTGAAAAGAGACAGCAGTATGCATCTAGCCATCCCAAAGTGCAGAAGCTGACCGTGCTCCTGTCCAAATTGGTGGTACTGCTGTCCCTCCCTTATCAAGTGGTGGACTCCATTCAGGGAACTGGCCAGGGAACTTTGCATACACTTTGGCCATTTCTACAACGCTAAGCACACCCTTCTTGAGCTAAACAGAACAGAGTAACTATAAACAGAGAAAAACAGAAATTTATGAACAGGGGGAAGTTGATGAACAGGAGGAAATTGATGAACAGGAATAAATATATTAGCAGGGAGAAATTTATGAACAGGGAGAAATTGATGAACAGGAATAAATATTTTAACAGGGAGGAATATATGAGCATGGGAAATTGATGAACGGGAATAAATATATTAACAGGGAGAAATTGATGAACAGGGGGAAATTGATGAACAGGGGGAAATTGATGAACAGGGGGAAAATGATGAACAGGGGGAAAATGATGAACAGGGAGAAATTGATGAACAGAGAAAGGACATTAACAATTTTATGATGATCCAAGTGGACAGGAGCACTCCTCTGTGCAATTTTGATGTCAGCCAGTGGAAACTCATACATGACACCTGACGTTTGCTCAGGCCCTTTGAGGAGGCCATGTTATTTGTCAGTTGCCAGGACTACGGGATAAATAAAGTCATTCCACTGCTTCATGTCCTGGAACAGTTGCTGCAAAATCTGTCTGGTCAGGGGACTGGAGACGACTACATCTCATGGCCACATGAGTCCAGTGGGGGCTGAACTGGAGGAGGAAGACTTTGGAGCACAAGCAGTGTCTGGCGAAATTAATGGTTTTTTTATTCAGGTGACAGGAGAGGAGCAGCCACAGGATTAGGAAGACGAGGCAGATGACCCAGACACACCGTGGCAGTATACAGTGGAGATGGAGGCAGGGAGTCCCTCAGAGTCACTTGCGCAGATGGCCCGCTGCATGCTGATTTGCCTGGCTAGTGACAGCTGAATTGTCACCATCCGGCAGAGGGATGACTTCTGGCTCTCCACCCTCTTGGACCCTCGTTACCGGTCCCAAATGGGGGCATTTTTTCACCTGCCGAGACGGAGGACAAACTCAAGTACTATAGAGTCATCCTATGTAATCAGTTGGCCGCTCCCTATCTGCGCCATTGTCCATCCTCTAGCAGGTCTGACCGGGTGGTTCATCAGCGCTCATGTACCACTGCCACGGTTGCTGTGGAGGGATGGGGGGTTAGGAGCAGTACCAGCTCCATCAGCAGCAACCTGAGTCTGGAGTTGTTGATGAGCAGCTTTCTTCACCCCCTAGTGATTTAGGTACCCACCAGCAGCAGCACCTGGAGCAGACCCTGAACCCTGGATTCTTTTGGCTACCTGCCTCAGCTACTATTCTGATGCTGCCACCCGCCTATTGCCCCACAACTGTTTCTAGCTGCTCCTTCTACCACCCACCATCTTTACCAGGGACTGGTATTGACACCCACCTCCCCACTCTTCACTGGGCTATTATGTAGCCTTCTGATGCTGCTGCCACCTCACCACTCAGGTCTCCTCATGCTGCTGCTGTCATCTCCAGGCTATGTCACCATGTCACTCTCTGGCTTGATGTTGCTGTTACTGCCACCTCCTCATTATGTCACCTAGCTGCCGCCACCTCAAAATTATGACATTGTGCAACTCTCCGGCCTGATGCTGCTGCTGTTGCTGCCGCCACCTCCACACTGTGTACTTGTGCCAGTCTGTGGCCTAATCATGCTGCTGCCACCTCCACAATCTGTCAGTTGCCACTCTGTGGCCTACTCATGCTGCTGCCAACTGACCACTCTCTCAGTTGACCACCCTGTGGTTTTCTAATGCTGTTTCCACCCTCCACCACTCTATGACGTTGGCTCTACATGTATCAGCATTTAACAGAATCGCCACAATAAGTGAAAAAATGTACTGTTTGCCACAGCAATATCCCAAGAGACTGGAGTGGCTGGATTTGAGATATATGTAGGGCTGAAATACACAAACACTGGAGTTGACACAGAATTCTCCCCAAAAAGTGAATAAACTCTTGGCCACGGATTAAAATACTCCTACCAGTCTGAAGTTGATGGATTTCAGGCGTGTATGTGGCAGAAATACACACACCCTGTATTTTTGTACAAATTACCGCACAATCAAGAATTTAGATTAAGCCTTGTGTATGAAATATCGTACAGAAAAACCAGATGTAAATTGGGCATATAGAGGACAAAAAAGTAAAGACACCCTGTATTTTTGTACAAATTACCGCACAATCAAGAAGTTAGATTAAGCCTTGTGTATGAAATATCGTACAGAAAAACCAGCTGTAAATTAGGGGTATAGAGGACAAAAAAGTAAAGACACACTGTATGTTTGTACAAATTACCGAACAATCAAGAAGTTAGATTAAGCCTTGTGTATGAAATATCGTACAGAAAAAACAGATGTAAATTAGGCGTATAGAGGACAAAAAAGTAAAGACACCTGTATTTTTGTCCAAATTACTGCACAATCAAGAAGTTATATTAAGCCTTGTATATGAAATATCGTACAGAAAAAACAGATGTAAATTAAGACAAAATAAAAAAAGACACCCTATATTTTAGTGCAAATTAACCCACAATCAAGGGGTTAAATAAAGCCTTTAGGGAGAATACCCCACAAAATACAAGAAAATAATAACGCTGGTTAAATAACAAGTGTGCAAATGACACACACTTGTAATGGTCTTCCCCCCAGTCGCTGATAAAACGAGTGTGTTTTATAATATGTTCAATATAGTGTTGCAGCAGCAGCTGGATGCTTATGCCAGGACAGACAGTGAGAAGTGTGAAGATTGCGGATGACTTCCGTATTTATAGGGCTGTGATGTCACAGAAGCCCAGTGGTCACTGATTGGCTTCATGTCTGCACATTTCATTGAGGGTGTTCCTTTTTTCCTCCCAGAGTTCTCTGCCCTATGTAATGCCATGTGCTCATGGCCGTTTTACCAATAAAAAAGACGCTTCGTTCACACGAATCACCCTAAACTTGGAATCGGTTCCCCCATCTCTAACTACAAGCTCTTTATTTAAGACGTTATTGGATAAGTTGGCTTTTAACCACACAGACAAACAACAAACAATTCAACAAAAGAGACCCAAGTGAAGCCAAGAAATTCTGCTAGTATAAAATAAATGGTAGCAAACAGTGAACACACAGGGCGACATGTATGAATGGGGCTGCACCAGTTTTCTGGTGTACTTTGAGGCAAAAAGAATGTATGAACAAATGCACTCCAAATAAAGGTGAGCGAATTTATCAAAAATTCGATTCGCCAGATTCGCCAAATTTTCTGCAAAAAATAATTTCGACCCACATTTATTTGTGGTGAATCGCATTAAAAAACAGCTATTTCCTGGCTGCAGAGAGCCTGTATGGTGTTTTAAAACATTGTGCCATGCTTAAATATGCATAGGGAGCCTGGTTTGGTATTGAAACAATGCTGTGTTTTAGTATGACACGCAAATGACAGGCGCCACTCTTAGATTCGCTTCACACTTCACTTATTTGGGCAGTTGCGGGGGCAAAACTGACCAAATAACTGAAGTGGGAATGCAACCTGACAAGGTAATGTCAGCACCAGCTAGAAAGAAGCAAACTGAGGGCCAAGATCCTATTATAGTGTCAAAGAACACATTCCTTTTACACTGTCATCAGATGATTCCGCAGATTATGACAGAACCTGTTCGGTTAAACGCTGGTACAAAAGAGTGGAGAGGATGTCAGCAGTAATTTTGCGTTGATGACACTGATAATTTTGATCTTCGTTTGATCCGTCAGTGTCCACTTTCAATCGGCCAATAATTGCTAAGGCCAAAAAAGAACAGGAGTTGATCCAAGACAGAGATGATGAGTAAATGGGATATTTGCATGTCCTCTGTGTTTTATATCCACTCCTGCTTTTGACTACCTAATCATCAGACAATCCTGATGCAAACAATGGAAAATGTCATACTGGCTTTAAGGCTTCTCCAAAGATACAATCGATTGTGTTTGTCCTTTTTATTCCTTCTGACAGATTGAAAGAAAGGGAAAACCAAACATAGTGGCAATGTCATAGAGTGGTGGAGGGTGGAAACAGCATTAGGAAACCACAGGGTGGTCGACTGAGAGAGTGGTCAGTTGTCAGCATCATGAGTAGTCCACACAGTGACAAGTGACAGATTGTGGAGGTAACTGTAACATGAGTAGGCCAGAGAGTGGCACAATGACAAATTGAGGATGTGGCAGCAACATGAGTAGGCCACAGAGTGGCACAATGACAAAGTGAGGAGGTGGCAGCAACATTAGTAGGCCACAGAGTGGCACAATGACAAATTGAGGAGGTGGAAGCAACACGAGTAGGCCACAGAGTTGCACAATGACAAATTGAGGAGGTGGCAGCAACATGAGTTGGCCACAGAGTGGCACAATAACACAGTGTGGAGGTGGTGGCAACAACAGCAGCAGCATCAGAATGGGAGGTGGTGGTGGCAGCATCAGAAGTCTACATAATGGCCTAGTGAAGAGTTCGGAGGTGGGTGGCAATACCAGTCCCTGGTAAAGATGGTGGGTGGTAGATGGAGCAGCTGGCAGCAGATGTGTGGCATCAGGCAGGTGGCAGCATCAGAATAGTAGTTGAGGCAGGTAGCCAGATGAATCCAGACACATTTCTCAAAGTTTTGGTGAGGCCTTATGGCTGATCTAATCTGATGCATCAGGCATTGGTTTGTGGAAATCCTGGCCGATCCACACCTGATTCATCTTGACAAACGTGAGTCTCTCCACATTTTGGGTGGACAAGCGAGTTCTCCTTGGGGTAACTATGGCCCCCGCCACACTGAACACCAGCTCTGATGCCACACTACTAGTCGAGCAGGACAGCTTTTCCAGTTCAAACTCGGCAAGTTGCGGCCACACATCCAGTTTGCCTGCCCAGTAGTCCAGCGGATATTCTATGTAGCGTGGCAGAGTGCTGTTCAAGTAGGTCACCATATGCTGGTTCAGGGTCTGCTCTAGGTCCTGCTGCTGGTGAGTACCTTCCTCACTAGGAGGGTGAAGGAAGCTGCTCATCAAGGACTCCAGATTCTGGTTGCTGATGATGGAGCTGGTACTGCTCCTACCCCTCTATCCCTGCCCCACAGCAGCCGTGGTAGTGGTACGGGAGAGATGAGGAACCCCTCGGTCAGACCTGCCAGAAGATGGACGATGGCACAGATAGGCAGCGGTCAATTGATTACATAGGATTTCTATATAGTACTTGAGTTTGTCTTCCTCTCGGCAGGTGAAAAAATGGCCCCCATTTTGGACTAGTAGCAAGGGTCCAAGAGGGTAGAGACTCAGAAGTCATCCCTCATTGTGACTATTCGGCTGTCACTAGCCAGGCAAATCAGCATGCAGCGGGCCATCTGCGCAAGTAACTGAGGGATTCCCTGCCTCCATCTCCACTGCATACTGCCACGGTGTGTCTGGGTCATCTGCCTTGTCTTCCTCATCTCCCTCTACCTGTTCTGGCTGCTCCTGCTCCTCCTCTCCTGTCACCTGAGTAGAAAAGCTACTCATTTCGCCAGACACTGCTTGTGCTCCAATGTCCTCTTCCTCCTCCATCTCAGTCCCCAACGGACTTATGTGGCCGTGAGATGTAGTCGCCAAGTCTCCAGTCCCCTGACTAGACAGATTTTGCAGCATCTATTGCAGGACATGAAGCAGTGGAATGACGTTATTCATCCCATAGTCCTGGCGACTGACAAATAATGTGGCCTCCTCCAAGGGCCTGAGCAAATGGCAGGTGTCATGCATAGGTTGTCACTGTCTGACATCTAAATTACACAGGGGAGTACTCCTGTCAACTTAGATCATCAAGAAATCATTAATGGCCTTTCTCTGTTCATAGTGTTGGTCCAACATATGGAGGCTGGAAGCCCACCTCAGCGCAGTGCAGACACCATGTTCCTTCCATTGTCTGTCACCAAGGTTACGATTTTCAGTTGTCACTGAGAAAACCACAAATCGATTTTGTGTTGCATGACGCGGAGCAGTTCCTCCCCTGTGTGACTTCGTTCGCCCAGGCAAACCAGGTGTAGAACTGTGTGATGCCACCGTGCTCTGCACATGTGGTATGATTGGAGCATCAGTAAGACTTGTGGAGGCTGAGGTGATGGATGAGGAGGAAGTGGACATTGGTGCAGGATCAGCAGTTTGACAACATGGAGAAAGCGGCGTCTCCTGTCCAAGTTGCTGGTGTGGCTGGGCCGGAATTACATTCACCTAGTGGACCGTAAAGGACATGTACTGTCCCTGACCGTAGTTACAGCTCCACATTTCTGCCCTGCCATGCACTTTGGAAGACACCGACAGGTTCAAGGACTGGCCCACCTTTTGTTCTACATATTTGTGCAGAGCTGGTACTGCCTTTGTCGAAAAGAAATAACAGCTTGGGACTCTCCATCTTGGCTCAGCACAAGCCATCAGTTTTCTGACCGGTTTCAGAGTCCACCACTTGGAAAGGGGGACTGCAGTACCATTAACTTGGACAGGAGCACGGTCAGCTTCTGCACCATACTATGGTTGGACTCATACTGCTTTCTCTTGGCAATCGCCTCGGTGAACAACTGCTGGCGCCATGAGTGGCGAGGAGCAGGAGCATTTGGATCAGTAGATGATGGGAAAGACAGACAGCTCTCTTCGGTAGAGGTAGTAGAGCCTTGACAGACTTAAATGGGATACGTGCCACTGGGTGCTGCTGCTGTTGCTGTGGCAGGATGGAACACCACATATGAGACACATTTCTCCCACTTGATGGTGACGCTGCATGTGTTGATGCAGGGCCAAGGTGCCAATATTAGGTCCCAGGTCATGCTTCACTTCCTGCCCACAGATTCTACATATGCACATGTTCAGCTCCTCCGGTGTCTGGGCAAAAAACTGCCAAATAGGTGATTTTACCACCAATGCTACGCACTGACTATTACCGCCGCTGCCTTGGTGAGCCCCTGCGCCGCTACTTTCTTGGACCTGTGAAGCGGGTGGTCCGTTTGGCACCCGACCTCGCACTGCTGTCACCCTGTTGACTCCTGGCCACAGTTCCGACTTGCTGGCTGCGCCGCTGCCTGACACGCAAGCTGCCACCCTCTTCTCCCGACAATGATGATGAAAGCCTTGCTTCACCCGGCTCCCAAGTGCAATCGGCTACATCGTCATTGATTAGTGTTTGCCCATCAATGCTGTCCTCCTCAACGATCTCGGTCTGCAGAGCCTGACCGCTCCCAGCATAACCTCCCATGCCACACTCCACATCAATACTTGCCCACCTACTGTAAGAAGCAGCGGATGTTTGCCCCACCTCTTTGCTGCCAAGTAGCTGATTGTCCTCAAATAGTTCGCCCTCACTGTATAATGGCGCAGAGCCCAGACCACTTAGTAGTTTTCTGGCTGAGGGAACCAAACGGGACAGTAGTGGGTTGAGGACAGGTGAGGGCCCCTGACCTGCTCCCGGGCCTTGCCAAAAAAGGGTTGTGTCTGACGAACCCACCAACTCTTGGCGGAGGTCGTCAGATGTAATCTGGGAGGAAGTGGATGACCAAGTCAACCAATCAAGAGCCGTTGGGTTGCTGATCAACACACGACCGCTAGATGACACCGGTAGCTCTGGCCTCCCCTGCTGCGATGCCCCCTCACTGTGCTGCAACCTGTGTCTGCTCCGGGAACATTTGTGCCACTGCCACTCGCATGTGAAGGGCCTGCTACCTCTCTGTCTGACATACTGTTTGATAAAAAATTTACAATACAACAAACTCTGTTTAATGAAGATGTCTGTATGTGATAAATACACACACTGGATTTCACACGAATTCCTCACAAACAGAGGAAAAATTAACTATTAGGTACAAAATAAAATACCCTACAGAATGAATGTGATAGATTTCAGGTGTGTATGGGGCACAAACACAAACACCCTGTATTTGACTCAAATTACCCCACAAACAGAGGATAAATTAACTCTTGTGTTCAAAATAAAATACCCTACAGAATGAACGTGATGGATTTCAGGGGCAGATACACATACACCCTGGATTTGACTCAGAATTATCGCACAAACAGAGGATAAATTAACTCTTTGGGCACAGATTGCAATATCCTAAAATGAAAAACGCTGGTTCAAGAACAGGTGTGTATATGACTGTGTATATGTCTTTCACCCCAGTAGCTAAATAAATGGAAGTATTTTGCACAATGTAGTACTGCTACAGCCAGATCCTTATGGACAGCAGACAAAGTGACAAGTGGCAGAATGTAACATGGCTGCACTATTATTTCTGCTGTGACATCACAGAATCTAGCTGGCTGCTGATTGGATGCATGTTTGCACATGTCATTGAGGGCATTCCTTTCTTCTTCCCATAGTTCACTGCCCCATTTCACGCTATGGGCTCGGAGCTATTTTAGCTTCGTTACCGAGAATCGCCATGAACTTTGGCTTCGTTCAGAATCGAATTTTGCACTTCATTGGAATCGATTCGCTCATCCCTAAATCAAAACTTTGGCGCAATAAGTAGCTTTATAGTGCACCAAAGACACTTTTTAATGTGCCAAAGGTTTGGGGCATTCTGGAGGCGTGTCACACCACATTTATAGAATTAGACACATTTATGATTCTTTGATGCCAAATCTAAGCACAGAACAATTAGAACATCCAGACCAGGTTAAAGGTGATCTGCCTGAGCAAGACTTGTTGTATTGGCACTACACTATGTATGAACTGCAGAAAAACAGGTTCATACATTCTGGCGCATTCTACACTGTCTTAAAGCTATTTAGGCTTTAACCCTTCCCTTGGGCCAATTTATGTATTTTAAATGTTTTTAAAACTTGTTTCAATTGTGAAAACCTGATAGTAAAAAATATATTTATTTATTAATTTTTGTGATTAAATAAAAATTATACTTCCAATATTTTGTATGTTATGTCTTTTTATTTGGTGATTTTATTGCTGTGACATAATGACTTTTTGAATTATACTGGACCTTTTGAATTAGTATTTATACTGTATTTTTAAAGCTATTTAGAACTGGCCTGCCAGTGCCAGGATTCACACATGTCGCCCATAAAGTCTACTTTACTGCTTTTTTTTTTTTACCTGGAAAATGTATTGTGAATTGCTAAAAAAAACCAGCCCTTTCTTGACCTTGATGTGTATGAGGATAAGAGGGGGTGAAGCCATCTAGAGGTTGAACCGCATTCACAATTATACATGTAGCTGTGGTCAGTAAAGTGGAAGTCAGAAGAAAAGGTAAAAAAAAACAATGAAGAAAAAGCAGATGTAATGTTGTTACATGGCCACCCAGAAAGAAGGAAATAAAAATGATAGAAATACACTTGATACTGAGGCAGTAAAGAAGTTTATTTCAATAGAATATTATATTAATGTTGCTTCTTGCATGCAGCATAGTAACATTAGTTGCATTTACTCCTCACCTAAATTACTGTATACACTGAAATGTTCACCATTTTCTAATTCACACTCTCCATATGGTCAGAAGATATATATCAAAATTGCATTCATTATAATTATTTCTTAAATGTTGTAGGATTTCTCATTTACTACCGGGTGAAAATGTTTCTATATCCATATCTTTTAGCCTTGCTTTATTAATCCCCTATAGGACTGAAAACACTCCTAATTTCTCTGTTGCCTAGTAACAACATCCACTCTTATATATTGAATTAAATATCCTTTTCACACTTCATGTTTGATCATTTGTTCCAAAAGAAAACAAAACCACAAATGTATCTGAGTGCGCATTTTACCGTGTTGCTCCATATGACAAAGTTCATTTTCACATGAAAACAAAGGAGGATTGGGCAGAACACTTGAATTAAATAAGGTGTTTAGAAAATGCATGCGACAAGCCGTGCAGCACAATGCCACGTTTTTGTAGATTTATTTCTCAACTGTTATATTATGTTTACAACAAATGAGAACTCAAAAAAATTAGGGATGGGGTTGGAAGCAAAAGATTCAATATTCATAGAAGAGTTTTTTTCTTTGTATTTTGTGCCATTGTTGATTCTTTTTTTCACTCTTACTGGAAATAATGTGTATTAGAGCTTGTTTCCTTTCACACAGGGCGACATAAAGCTTATTAAATAGACAAGTTGCATATTAATTTTATTATATACAAACAGCAGCTTTTGGAAAAGTTGCTTTCTACGGTACAGGATATATTTGAATTCACATAGCTTTTTATGTGGGTTTATTATGACATGCCTGATGTGCCAGTGGCAGAAGCACCATGAATGCAGTAGTGCGAACTGTGATGATATAGGCCTACCGGTGGTGGCATGCTGGGACTTGTAGTGTGTCTGGTGAATGAAGAACCATAGAGAGGTTTGGCAATCTTTACTTCTGGCACAGAGTTTAAGTATGTTACATATTCTGTTTTCACAATGAAGGTTCTCACACATAAATGTTATTTCTTCTTTTGCCAGTAACATTCACTTCTCAGCCAAGCAGAAGTAGCCTATATCTTGCTCTGCTTACATTCGTTTTGTGGTCGTCTAGGTCCCACTAATGCAAGTCTCAGTCCCCCCCAGTCATGAAAGACCAGGGGATCCCAATATTGCTTAAATCCACAGTCCTAGTGACTAGCTATTGACACAGTCAGTCTTCTTTTCAGTGGTGTAGCTAAAGTTTTTGGTGCCCCGGGCTGTCCCAGAGTTTGTCGCCCCTTCTTACAGACCACATCTCTATTTTCAGGCCTTGCCTCTTTATATAAGCACAAAAACGTATCAGCAGCACTTTACAAATGCGTAGAGACAGTCAAACAATGAATATATGTGTAACGCAGAGGTGGATTCGCTGGACCACCCCAAGCGATGATAGTTTAGCCACGCAAGGGAGCGGAGTCTAAGTAGCCCCCGGTATTCACCAGAGCCCGCCGCAAAGCGGGATGGACTTGCTGCGGCATGAGGCTACCAGGTCGCTACCCCTGACGTGACTTGCTTGCGATGGCGGCCGGGGTACTGCGAGGTACAGAATCGTAATCCAGAGACGTAGTCGGGGACAGGCAGAAGGTCAGGGCAGGCGGCAAACAGGCAAGGTCAGGAAACGTAGCGGAACGGACTGGTACACGGGTAATCAATACGTAACACCAACACTCTCTAAAGACACTGAACGCACAGCAACAAACTGGCAGAGAGTGCTGGGGGCGTGTTCCTTAAATAGAACCAGCGCCCGGCAATAGACCAATTACCGGGATGCTGGCCCTTTAAATCCAGAGAAGCTGTCGAGCGCGCCCCCTAAGCGGCCGGGACAGGCAGGATCAGCATGCACCAGAGCGTGGACGGGTAAGTGAGCCGGGCAGCAGGGGGATGGTCGCGGGAAGCCGCGGCACCCGCGCCGGACCCCCTGCGGACAGGGGGGCGGTCGCGGGGAGTAGCAGCGCCCGCGACCCCCATGACAGTACCCCCCCCTTTAGGTCTCCCCCTCTTTTTTTTGGAACCTAGAGAGGAGGTCAGGAGACAGGTTGGCCTCAGGTTCCCACGAACGCTCCTCCGGCCCAAACCCCTTCCAGTCAATAAGAAAGAACCGCTTCACCCTCACTGTCTTCTCCGCAAGCACCTCCTTGACCTCAAAGATGTTATCAGAGTTGGCCACAGGAGAAGGCGAGACAGATCTACGGGAGAAGCGGTTCAGCACCACTGGCTTGAGGAGAGAGACATGGAAGGCATTCGGGATACGCAGGGTAGGAGGCAAGCGGAGCTTGTAGGATACTGGGTTCAGACACCGAAGCACCACAAAAGGTCCCAAGTATTTAGGGTCTAACTTGTAACAGGGCACCTTGAAGCGGATGTACTGGGTGGACAACCAAACCCTATCGCCTGGTACAAATAGGGGCTGGGACCTGCAATACCAATCAGCATGAAGTTTGGTGCGAGCCGAAGCCCGTAGCAGGGCCTGTTGTGTGAGCTGCCAGAGAGCCTTGATGTCCTTTACTTGGGCATCCACGGCAGGGACATGACACGAGGTAGCTAGAGGGAGAGGCGGGCGGGGATGTAACCCAAAGACGACAAAAAAAGGGGAGGCCCCAGCGGATTCCGAATCTAAAGAGTTATATGAAAACTCTGCCCATGGGAGAAGATCGGACCAGTTATCACGACGAGCGGACACAAAATGCCGCAGATAGGTAATCAACTTCATCGGTGGGCCCCAAGAAAAAACTTCTTTAATGGGCTCCACGCTCCCAAATCTAACACTAAACCAACTGTTAAGCACGGTGGTGGAGGTATGATGATTTTGGTTTGTTTTGCAGCCACAGGACCTGGGCAGTCATTGAGTCAATTACAAACTTCCCAATAAAACAAAGTATTCTAGGGCCTAATGTAAGACCATCTATCCAACAGCTAAGGCTTGGGCAAAACTGGGTCATGCAACATGATAATGATACCAAGTATAACAGTAAATCTAGAACAGAATGACTAGAGAAGAAGAGAATCAAAGTGTTGCAATGGCCCAAAGTCCAGACCTCAACACAACTTATATACTGTAGGGGGGACCTTAAGAGAACTGTGCAGAAATGATTGCCCACAAATAGCAAAAACAGATACAACGTTGTAAATGACCAAAATTCCTCAGAACTTTGTGAAAGACTGATAAAGTCATACAGAAAACAATTACTTCACGTTAACTCTCTAAAGGTGGCTCTACAAGTTATTGACTCATGGGGTGTACTTAGTTATTCACATCCATCTTTTCTGTTTTGGTTACGTGTTCATTAAATAAAGAGATGGTGAAATCTGATGTGTGTTGTTGTTGATCTGAGGTTGTATTTACCCAAGACCTTTGAAGGACCAGCCTTTTTTTTTTTAATAATTATGTCCGGAAACAACACAATTCAAAGAGGGTTTACTTGATTTTTCTCATGACTGTCAGTGCTTTCTTTTAAAGCTGGTCATCGAGTGCCACTCATCTCAAGATATGTCCAGCCATGAGGAAAGGTAAAGAAGAACATCTCTTTAATATTTATATCCTAAAGTATTTGATTTGTGGTTTATTACTCGTGTGCATTGTTTGCATTTGCTTGTTTTTGTAATTGTACTCGGAAGACTCCTTCTAGCCTTAGGCAATGCTGAACAGTTGCTAAGGTTACAACAGAATGATGGACAGAAATAAAATAACCCTGTCAATTAGTATTCCTACAATCTACATAGTGTATCATATGTTTGGTTATTTGCTTTTTGGATAAACTATCCTTTGAATCTAATTACAATAAATGACATTTTCTAGGTGGGAATAACCAAAAGAGAACAATAGACCTAAACATTGTGATTTCATACATACATAATGTCATAAAAGTGATTATGCAGTTATAAAGCCCATTTTCGAGAACCCTACTATAGCATTCTGGGTTAGTAGAAGGAGTCCCTCCCTTGAAATACTGTACACAATAAATGAGTCAGAGCAAAGGACCTCTACCTCTCTGGAGGACCCATCATGTCCATTCATAACATAGACAAGCTACTGATTCGAATATGCAAAATGGAATGCTTTATTTTACCTGTGGTGACTGTAGAGGAACTTAACACTGGCTGCCAGTTTTCAGTGTAGGTTGTAGCTGATTGCTGAGGATCCTAGCAATGGGACAAACTGCGATTAACCCTTTACCACCGGCGCCAGTTTTGGCCTTCCTGACAGAGCCCCAGTTTTAAAATCTGAATGTGTCACTTTATGTGAGAAAAACTTTTTGACACTTTTACCTATTCAAGTGATTCAGAGACTGTTTTCTCGTGACACATTGTGCTTTAAATTAGTAAGAAATTTTGGTCCAAAAAATCCTTGTTTATTTGTGAAAAATATCAAAATATCATAAAAATTTGGAAAAATTAGCAATTCTCAAAGTTCAAAATTGTCTGCGTGTAAGGCAGATAATTATTCCACTCAAAATAGTTTATAACTAGCATCTACCATATGTCTACTGTAAGTTGGAGTCATTTTTTAAATGTTTTTTTTTTTTTTACCACATTAGGGGGCTTAGAAATTTAGTAGTCATTTTTCACATTTTCAAGAAAATTTGCAAAATAGATTTTTTAAGGGACCAGTTAAGTTCTGACATGGCTTTGAGGGGTCTGTATGTTAGTTACCCCCATAAATGACCCCTTATAAGAATCTAGACTCCTTAAAGTATTTAAAAAAGCATTTAGGAAGTTTGTTACCCCTTTAAATATTTAACAGAAATTAAAGCAAAGTGGAGGTGAAATTTTAAAATTTCATCTTTTTTGCAGATTTTCAATTTTTATTCATTATTCACTGGAACACGGTAGATGAAACCAGGTAAATGCAACTCAACATCAATTCCCCAGATTCTGACGTTTTCAGAGATATCCCATATTTGGCCCTAGTGCACTATTTGGCTCAACCTCAGGGTAGGAGGAGCACCTACCGGACTCTAGGGTCTCATTTTCATTACGATTTTATTTACACGCCATTTCAGGTTTGCAGACACCCTAAGGGGCTAGAACTTAATAAACTCCCCTAAAAAGACCCCATATGGAACATGTCCAAGGGTGCAGTGAGTATATCGACCCCACAGGTGTTTACAAATTTTTTTAGCATTAGGCTCTGAAAATAATAACTAATTATGCAATTTTAGCTGAAAATGTTTAATTTTTACATGGAATTCTGGAAAAAAAGCATCCCAAATTGTGTTACACAATTTCTTCTAAGTTTGGCAATACCCTACATGTGGGTGTAAACTGCTGTATGGGACCATGGCAGGGCGTATAAGGGAGGGAGCGCTATTTGGCTTTTGGAACGCAGATTTTGGTGGGGCCATGTTGCATTTGCAAAGCCCCCACAGTACCAGAACAGGTGAAACCTTCCAGAAGTTGCCTCATTTTAGTTTCAACACCCCTCAGGCATCTCATTTAGAGGTGTATTGTGCATTTTGGATGCACAGGTGTTCTGTAGTTTTTTTAGCATTATGCCATGAAAATGGGGGGAAAAAAAAGGCAGTTCCGCCATTGTTTTTTGGGCTTAATTTTTATAGTGTTCGCCGTACGGGATAAATGACAGGATAACTTTACTATGGGGTCAGTACAATTGCACTGATTTAAGTTTTTTATAGTTTTTTTATGTTTTATTACTTTTACACAATAGAAATGCGTTCATAAAAATTGCATTTTTATGTTGTCATAGTCTAAGGGCCATAACTTATTTATTTTTCTGTATACAGAGCTGATTATGGGCTTGTTTTTACGGGATGAGTTGATGTTTTTATTGGTACCATTATTTGGGGCATATGATGCTTTGATCACTTTTTATTAATGTTTTTGTGAGGCATTCCTACAGCAATCCTGGTAGTGTTTTCTATTTTTATTTTTTACAGCGGTCACCGTGTGGTATAAATAGCATCCTAGCTTTACTCAGCAGGTCAATATGATACCCAATTGGTATTTTTTTTAATGTTTTACTGCTTTTACACAATAAAAACACTTTTATTCTAAATGGAAAACACGTTTTTGCATCGCCACAGTCTGAGAGCCATAACTTTTTTATATTTCTGTGTATTGAGCTGCATAGCAGCTTGTTTTTTGCGGGATGAGTTGAAATTTTTATTGGTATCATTTTTTGGGGGACAAGGCTTTTTGATCGCTTTTAAATCCGTTTTATGAAAGGCAGGGTGAAGAAAATACTGAAATCCTAGTAGTGTTTTCTATTTTTATTTTTAACAGCGCTCACCATGCAGTATCTGTGACAAGTTACTTGTGGAAGTACTTTAAAAAAAAAAAAGTGTTTTTTTGTGTAAAACAATATTTATGCATTGCTATTTTCTAATAGCCGTAACTTTTTTATTTTTACGTATACAGAGCTGTGTAAGGACCTTTTTTGCGGGATGAACTGATGTTTTAATTGGCACCACTTAGGTGTTTATTTAAACTTTTGATCACTTTTTATTCCATTGTATGTGCTGCTAGGTGAACAAAAATCGCAATTCTGGGACTGTTTCCTTTTTTTTTTTTTTTTTTTACGGCATTCACCGTACGGGTTTAATAACATGACATATTTATAGGGTGGGTCGTTATGCATGCAGTGATACCAAATATGGGTACTTTATTTATTTTTTATCTTTTTGGGGCGATTGGCATTTGTAAAAGGGAAAAGGGTGGTGTACGTGTTTTTATTTTATTTTTCGTGTGTTTGTTTTACTTTTTTACACTTTTTTTTTTACTTTTTCATACTTTTTTCACTTTCCCCAGAGGGGAATTGTATGAGCTATATTCAAATCGCTCATACAAGAGGAGACCTGCACACAGTATTACTGCTGTGTACTGGTCGCCATGGTGACCGTCAATCACCATACTCACAAAGCATTGCGGCATGGTGACGTCACCAGACAACCCTGATGCTGTCATTCAGAATCCAGGCTGTCAGATAAGGTAACCAGTGAGTGGGACTGCGCCGCTCACTGCTACGATCGCAGGCAGCAGGAGCTGCAGCATGATGCCAGCGGTAATCAAGATCCCTATGACATACCCATACGTCAATTTGCAGGAACCGATACCCGACCTTGACGTATGGGTACGTCAAATATCGGTAAGGGGTTAATAGGATTTTCTCACCAAGCAGCTTTTATCCACTCTGCTTAGGTGGTTCTGTAGTAGCAATTAACATATTTAGCTTCTCTGTAGCTAGCTGAGACATTACAAAGACATAAGTGGAGGAGGTGTAAAGTTCAGTAAGCAAAGCTGCAAGTACTCTGCAGAGTAAAAGACAATTGCTTATCTGTGAACAGAAGCTAATCTTGTTACAAATAATGAGTCTTCTGCGAGAGTGAGTTTTGAAAATGGTGACAACACTCCCTGTTCTCTGCTCTAATCAGGAAGCAATATATGGACGTTATCAGAGAAACTTTTGTGTTCTCAGTGCAGATAAAATCTCTCTTATCTCATGACCAAGGTAAAATTAAAACTAATGTATTTAGTAAAATTCTTCAATTACCTGTCCCATGTAGAAAATTCATCTTTGTAGTCAGAAAACCCCTTTAACTTATTTTTGAAAAACCCTTTTAACAAATAAGGGTTGTAATAAAACCTTTAATTTGTTAAGGGTTAGTTGCCCATAAGACTGTAAGAGATAGACACCCAGTGAGGGACAAAGGGACAGCTGCAGAAGATGCTAGAAATCTTTAGTTTTAAATGGGAAACAAACATTTAACCCCTTATTGACAGCCTGTCATAATTTTTTGGCTCTTCATTTTTATCTTCTCCACCTTCCAAGAGCCAAACCTTTTTTTTATCTTTCCATCTACATGGACATATGATGGCTTATGTTTTGTGGAACACAATGTACTTTTTAATGCTCCTATTGACTGTACCATAACTGGAAAACTGAATGGAAAAATCTAACTGGGGTAAAATGTGAAAAAAACGTAGTTGCACCATGTTTGCGAGAGTTTTGCTTTTAAATCGTTCACTATTTGGTATAAATGATGTGTTGTGTTATCTGTTTTCCTCAGGTTGGTATGATTGCGGTGATACCAAATATGGGGTTTTCATTATATTTCAATACTTTAAAAAAAATAAAAACATTCTCTACATATTTGCATTTCTGTGCCATTTTCTGTGACCAAGAACTTTTGTTTTCCCACTTTTGGATCTAAATGAAAGCTCATTTTTTGAGGGATGAAGTATATTTTTATTGGTGCGATTTGTTTTACTCATGGTGAATAATTAAAAAAAAAAACTGTTTTGGAGACAGAAATTTTTCCGCATACAGCATAAAGGATTTCATATTCTGAAAGATCAGATGTAAGGACATGTCAGGGACACACACAGAGACACAGACGAGTGAGGCCCTGACACTGGTCCCAACCTCTGTCCCTGTCTTTTGGGGAACCCGACTCCTTACTAGGTCAGCCCCAACCTGAAGACTGATGACTGCTCTGAGCCAAGTGGAACACAGACAAAGACAAACAAACACAGAACAAACAAGAGAAGTTGGGCAGGCCAGGTCAATAACAAACGGGCAGCACAGTACCAAAACGTGAGACAAAAGAATAACCAGGAACCAAGCAAAAGTCAAAGAGCACAGAGAAGCAAATGAGAACACAGGCGAACTATCGGAAGAGGAAACGTATAGCAGGCAAAGAGGGCAGGAAGGTGAGACTATAAATAGGGAAGGGGAGAGCAGAAGTGATAGGAAGAAGGAACTGTCAATCACCAAGAGAAAAAGTTAACCCAAAGTGCTGGAAGGTTTCTGGTCACGGGCATTGGCCAGAAATCAATTAAGCATACAGAGTTTGCAAGCAGCGTTCACACTGTTGAAAAAGAATACCAGAATATTACGTCGTATCGGCCGTGGCCGGTGACCAGAGCCAAAAGCTGGGGTTGTGTCAGGCACAATAATGACATCAGACAACCATGGAAGCAGCGATAATAGTTACGCTTAACTTTTTTTTTTAATGTTTTTATTTGCTAAATGGCAAAACGGTTGTGATTTCAACTTTTAATTTTTTTTATACCTTTAATACTTTTTTCTTTTTGACTTGTACATGTAACCCCTCTAGTGTACTTGACTTCTAGAGAGGCTCGATCGCTTGTACACCTTTCTGCATTACAGAAATAATGGTACCAAGATGGTGATTCTTTTACTTCTTGCTCTTACTACTCATCTCTTCACATTACTTACATCTCTCCCATAAATATAATTTTTTCAGGGTTTGAGTGATGTTAAGCAGTAGTTTCAAGAATTCTCCTAGGTTACAATACTTTGGACACTTGGTGCTTCTTCCAAAGAAAAATAATATCTAATTAAATGTAATGAAATTTTTAAAAAATATTTCTTTTGTAATAAATCGATTCAAATTATAGGGCAGTTTTTAGAAGTGCAAGTAACATTGTATTAGGGCCAAGAGGTGATATTCAGTAAAATGTTTTTTACTTTGTAATTGGTAAAATTCTTCTAAATTCCATAGCTTACCGGGTCTATGTAATTACTAGAAAGGTTACTATAGTAACTACAAAGGACAGTACTAAATCCCAGCACTGTATTAAAGGCATATATTAACATAAAATGATTTCTCTCTGAATATATTGTATTTCTTAGAAGGCTAAAAGTTTAAACCTTGCATTTCATAAAATGCTGTGTTTTACCTTTGTTTTATTATTCCCTGCAGCTATAAGAGCATTTCAGTATAAACCTATGATCTTTCCTTACATTCAACCTTCTGGTCAACCTATATAGCTATCCAGTGGTATCCACTACCCACAGACTCCTATGTAAAAACAATACATAATGTGTGCTATATGTAACCTTTGACTAGATAGCATGGTCAACTCTAACAATAAGCAACTCTATCAATAAGAAAATCGACATACCGACAGACACTAGCCCGACAGATTCGAAAAGGACACTCTTTGGGGAATGGGAGATGTGTTATAGATACATATATATATATGAACACATACACACACTCACAAAACACTGTTGGTCAAAAGCTGTAGAATGCCCCAATTTTTCCATTAACACAGTTCCAGTACAGCAAATATCATGAGATGGTTCAAAAGTAAGTGAACAACATAAAAATAATGTGAATTTTTAACTTCAAATTCAACAATGGGCTTTTTTTCTGGAAAGAAATTAAGGACAGCACAGAAAGCAAATTATGATTTGAAATATGATGCAAACTATCCCTACATGTGTTTCAACTTTTGGAGATTACTTTCAAACCCTCAGAATCTATTTAACCAGTGCTGGAAAACACTGCATTACAAGACCCTCTAGGGTAGGGTGTGGACAGAGCACTTTGTTATCTTAATGATAAGAAAATGGAAATCAGCAAAAGAAGACAGACAATCATAACCCTTACAATTCTATATCTGTCCTATAGAGAAATTGTAAAGAAAGCCAAGGGGGCAGTCAGTAAAGTTTCCTATACCATTAAAAGGCCCTTGGAAATCGCCGGAAACTCTTAGGCTATGTTCACATGGCAATGACTGGGACGTATTTCAGCCCGTAATTCGCGGCCTACTGACAAATTACGGGGTGAAATACGTCCCAGTCATTACAGTAATCCATAGTACTCATAGAGAACTATGGATTACATCTCCTCTCCCTGCTCGGACAATACGCTGAGTGGGGAGAGAAGTGGCATGTCAATTACTAGCGGCGAATATGCGCCGCTAGTAATGAATATCTATGAGCCGGCAAGCTGCCGCCTGCCCCGCCCCTGCTCCCGAGCACACGGCGTAATTGCGGGCCGTAATTACGCCCCGCAATTACAACATTTGAACATACCCTTACAGGGAGAGGTCTGACAGACTAAAAGCCCCTACAAAGTCAGATGACAAGTTTTTGTGAGTCAACAGTTTGTGTAATCATTGCCTTATAGATCAAAATCTCTAAGGTCAGCTTAATGCAACAAAAATTGTATATGTTTTCATTTCAACTGTGAAGAGAAGACTTCGAGCTGCAGGTTTGACAGGTCGAGTGGCAGTAAGAAAGTCTCTGCTAAGACTGCAAAATGAAAAAAAGACTTGACTGGGCTAAGCAGTAGCTACAGTGGACTACTGAAATGTGGAAGAAAGTCTTATGGACTGATTCATTAAAACTGGACATCTGTGGTATATCACACAAGGTTTTTGTGCATCGTTGAGTAGGTGAAAGGATGGTTCATTGTGTGACACCAACTATCAAACATAAAAGAGAAAGGGTGATGGTCTCTGCTCTTTTGTTGGATCTACAATTGGCAACTTGCACACGGTAACTGGAACACTGGACAAAATGGGGTAACGCAGCATTTTGGTGCACCATGCAATGCTGCCTGATGTACACCTCGTTGGTCAAATTACAGCAAAACAATAATCCAAAACATAAATTGTGATTATGCCAGAACTATGTCAGAAGACAAAAAAAAAGCCGGTAGGCTTTAAAGAACAGGATTGACCGCACAGTCTCCAGACATAAACCCTATTGAGCTCATTTGGGATGAAGTGGATAGCAAAGAACCTACAAGTCTAGCGCATTAATGGGAACTTCTGCAACAATGTTGAGAAGAAACATCTGTAAAATATCTGAATGAAGTTGTAGAAAGAACTTGCGATGCGTTATTCTTATTCATTTTTTCTTGATTATTTTTTTCACTGCGAGTGCCCCTTTCATCCTTCCTGAGCACTATATGAAATGAAAAGGGCGCTCTGATTGGTTGCTATTGGCAACAAAGTGAATTTTAGACCTAGACCGTTTTCATACATGTGGCCCCTAATATACACAAGTATGTATATATAGCTATAAACAAACTGTTTGCTAAAACACTCCTTTATAAACCACTAGATTCAATTCTTTGTTTTTACATGAGCGTACAAATGATGATGTAAAATAGGTTGCAAGCTCAACCATAAATGTTTTCAGAGGTGTAATTTAACTTTAGAAAATAAAGTTCTCTTCTGTGTGACTATGAACTTCTATGACTACTCTCCCATTTTTACTTCATTACCAAGAAAATAATACAGTGTAACCAGAGGAAATCTTACATCTAAGATGTTATCCAGCCTTACAAAATTGATGGCCTGTCCTCAGGATAGGTTTTCAATATTAGATTGGTGGGGGGTCTAACTCCTGGGGCCCTGTCGATCGGCTGATGGATGGGGCCATGACTGCAGCCTCTTTAATGTTTACAAGTGCGCATACCATACTTGTAATCGCTGTACTTTTGTAGCAATACATGGCAAAATAAGGCTGAGTCTACACAGCACAGGTTTTGGTCAGATTTTCAGCATATTCAGTATTTAGAATCTGCCGAAAATCCAACTGTAACCTGTGCCCCATAGACAGCAATAAAAAATGCATGTTGTAGTCTACACAGCACAGATATTTTCTGATCGGTTTTGAAGTCAGCCGGGTCACATTTTGGATTTGGGATGTCATTTTAAAATTGTTGTGTCGACACAGCCTAACTTTAATGCAGAGTGCTTATAAGTATAAGGACCTGTAAACATTAAAGAGGCTGTAGAACTCATACAAACACACTAGCCCCCTTAATCAGCAGGGGTCACAGGAGTTGAATCATGAGTGAGCTACTATTGATGGTCTAACTTAAAGAATAGGCCTATGGAAAAGGTATTGAGACACTATAAAAGTGCCTAAAATTAAAAGATGGTCCTAAAACAGTCCTAGATCAATGGTCACTAAGTAATGGTCAATTTTTGTGCTCATTCCGTATGTGACCAGCATCCAAAGTGATATTCACTTTCATTACATTTTTGGCAATTTTCACACTGAAGTATGTCTATAAAGTCTTTGACACTATGGGAGACATGTATGAAAGAAGGCGCATCGAAGTGAATTTTCACGTCTATTTTTCAGTTTCAAATGTGCCTGAATCTATTAAACTGTTTTTTTTTTTTGCGCTCATAAATGGCATCTAAAGTTCAACATGCTTCACCAGTGTGTTTGGAGCATTACAGAACTTTAGTGCATTAGTATTGCGTCAAACGTGTAACTGACATACAGCAATAGCCGGCACACCTCAGGTCTTGCTGAGACTTGTGGTGCAACATGTAAGATTACTACTATACTTTCTATTCACTGACCGCTATGCTAACACCTTTTATTTTATTCCGAGCCTGCTGTGATGTGTTTTTCATCATTGATAATTCTATGCTAACTCCATAAAGACCCAATTGAGAATGGGATTTATGGTAGATTCTGTATTGAAAAACACAGAAACAAGGATATACTCACAGCTTAAAGGCTGGACTGAAAACTTAACCCATTAAAGAGGCAACACTGGCCCCTATGCTACTTGGGAAAGATAAACAGGTGCAGCTGATTGCTGAGCAGTAGGTCACATACCCTACCAATAGGGGAACAATTAGACTGCACATTAAATTGATATCTGTTCACACAGTATGCAGAAAAGCCACAGTATAGTACATGGGGAGATTGCACAAATGCAAAAATACCAATAAGACATACACTCACACACCTTCAATATATGAGGGGCCAGTGCCTCTTTACTGGGTTCAGTTTTCAGTTCAGTCTTTGAGCTGTGAGTTTGGCCTTGTTTCTGTGTTTTTTAGTAAGTAATCTCCCATTTTCCTGTGATTTTTTTTGTTGTAAATTGTTAGTGTAGGGACAAGAAATGAGGAGCCTTGATGGGGCTTGCATATAGTGGCCACTGTATTAACTAATACCTCATATTTGATATTTTTCCAGTATGTCATTTTTTTGCCCAAAAGTACTGGGGAGCAGAGGGTGTCTGTATTTTGTGTTGGACACCCAAAAAGTGCTGGACAGCCCACCTAATCGAATAGTAGTGGCATAATAGGCTGTAAGCCAGCATAGTTCACCATACGTATCTGCATTAATGGCACTCTTTTGTATTACTGTATCTATATGCAATTACAATACCAGCAACCACCCCCTCATATAACAGGTGCAGCAATCAGCTGCACCTGTTTATCTTTCCCAATTAGCATAGGGGCCAGTGTTGCCTCTTTACTGGGTTCAGTTTTCAGTCCAGCTTTTGAGCTGTGAGTATGGCCTTGTTTCTGTATTTTTTGAATAATTAATGTCCCTTTTTTTCTGTGTAGATGCTTTATTGGTTCAATTAATTTATATTATTTCATTTAAAATTATTTTTAGATTATATTAATATTAAATACATATTACATTTTGAGATTCTATAATTTTGTATTGTATATTGTATAATTTATAATGAAACATATTTCTTTTTATATACTTTGATAATTACTATAAATTACTTTTTATTACTTTACTGGTCATCGGACCTCTTATCCCTGATGAAGTCAGGTTAGCTGGGGAAACATAATTAGGCTGTGCACATCTAAAATATATTCTGAAAAACGCAAGCATAGGTGCACACTGAAAAGGCAATATATACATCTAACACAAATATCAGTGGCACACTAAAGACTAAGTAAAACCTCAAGGTATATAGGAATATTGGAAATGCATTACTGCTAGGAAAATATGAAAAACCTGGGACTCTTAGTTTACAGTATTTGATCAAAGATTGTATTAAGCTCACCTCCCAAAACGTCAAGGGGATCCCAGAGCAGGTGAGTCCCTACACTAAACATGTTACCTCACTAGGCGTCAATCCAGACTGCAACTTCAGGGTATGGTAGGAACTAGCAATTGGATTATCCTGCACTGGTTTAAAAGAGGCAGCTGAGTGCAGCAAGCCAATGAGATTGCCAATCTCAAATGAACTACAAAACATAATTAGGCTGTGCACATCTAAAATATATTCTGAAAAACGCAAGCATAGGTGCACACTGAAAAGGCAATATATACATCTAACACAAATATCAGTGGCACACTAAAGACTAAGTAAAACCTCAAGGTATATAGGAATATTGGAAATGCATTACTGCTAAGGAAAATATGAAAAACCTGGGACTCTTAGTTTACAGTATTTGATCAAAGATTGTATTAAGCTCACCTCCCAAAACGTCAAGGGGATCCCAGAGCAGGTGAGTCCCTACACTAAACATGTTACCTCACTAGGCGTCAATCCAGAGAAATAGCAATCTCATTGGCTTGTTGCACTCAGCTGCCTCTTTTAAACCAGTGCAGGATAATCCAATTGCTAGTTCCTACCATACCCTGAAGTTGCAGTCTGGATTGACGCCTAGTGAGGTAACATGTTTAGTGTAGGGACTCACCTGCTCTGGGATCCCCTTGACGTTTTGGGAGGTGAGCTTAATACAATCTTTGATCAAATACTGTAAACTAAGAGTCCCAGGTTTTTCATATTTTCCTTAGCAGTAATGCATTTCCAATATTCCTATATACCTTGAGGTTTTACTTAGTCTTTAGTGTGCCACTGATATTTGTGTTAGAGGTTAGCTGGGGAAACATGTCGGGGTGGTCAGACATGATGTTTTGAATTGTGATTTCTCACCTCTGTCTAGAAGTGTCACCTGCTGCAGACGGTGTCACAAGGGGGCCTTATTTGTTTTGTGTCCATGAGATTAGGGACGACTGCCAAGTAGGAGGCTTGGGATCCCTTACTGGAGCTAGTAAATTGTTGTATATATAAGGCTTTCCTGTTAATAGGTGGTGCTCCACCAGACTTGATAATAGAAAAGGAGCTATTCCTTCTTTCAGAAGTAGAAAGGGTTAAATGATGAGGTTAGAAATCAGGTTTTTAAATAATGTGTATAGAGGTTAAGAGTTATACATATGCGCCATGTTAGGTGACCTGCAGGCCATATGTTTTAAGATATGTTTTGTTGGAAATCTACAAAAGGTAGAAGCCTAAAAGTCGGGAGAAATAGAGATCTAGGGTAGATCTCTACAACATACCAAGGCATTCTTGCATAGAACACTTATGTGGGTCAGGCTGTGGCTGCAAGTAGCCACCCAAGGAACCACAGTTGCATTGAAGGATGGGGGTAAACTGACTGGTACTTTAGTGGACTTGTTGGAGAAGCCTATGGTCCCAAGCCTTAGTAATAGGACCACTCAGATTTATTATGCCACCAATTCTGCTCTTCTCTGCTCACTAGCTATGCCTAACCACTGAATGTACTTTGCCACTGAATGTACTTTTGAATGTGTTGTGGCAATCATATGAAAAAATATTAACATTGTTTAACCATACAGTTCAGTGACATGTATTAGGGGAGCCCCCTTACATCACATTTATACATAGTGTTTATACAGGTGGAAAAGATACATTCCTGTTTTAAAACATATATAACAGCCTATAATCCAGATGTACTACCCAGAACCTTTGCGACTGTACAAAACCACATGAAGACAATGTGTAAACTACAGAGCTCGGACAAGGCATTTTGGTGCCCTAGGCAAGTAGGGCAAAATGATGCACCATGGAAAATTCAAAACCCTGGTCATGACCGGATGCAGAGTGCCTATTGTTTTGCTCTCAGCCTTCTTTTTGAAAGGTGGGCTATACATAACTAGTGTTGAGCGATTATTATCGACAAAGTTGAAATCGGCACGGTTTTTATGGTGATCGGATTTTTTCGATCACGCGATAATTTAGGTGAAAATCTGCGCATAATCTATTAATATCGCGCCATTTTCAGCGCTTCCTGTAATTTTGGCGGCCAGCAAATCAGCTTACAGAATAGAGCAGGGTGAGCTGGGTGTGCGACGTCATGACTGGGATGTGTATGGTTGCGATTGGCTGGAAAAATCACATGACCTGGTTTTACATAGAACAGCCCTTCCTGTTCAGCCTCAGTGTGTTAGTGTGTCTCATAAGAGCAGGATGTGTGCTCAGTCTCTGTCAAAACAGCTCAGCGAAACTGTTCTATTTGTTCACACAGACAGCTATGCTTTTAGCTGTGAACATTATAACTTAGGTAGATTAGAGATTTGCAGATTTTAGTGACTTAAGCTGAGAAATTTAAAGGAGCATCTAGCGCTGTACAGTCGCGGGGGGGAGAAGGGGGCTGCGGGCGAACACAAACAGACAGACAGGCTCTTTAAAGGAGAGTGGATATTGTGCAGCCCAGACTTTGTTTAGACCCTGCATTGGAATGGGTTTTTATTAACAGTTTGCTGGTGAAATATTACTTGTATGTTGTGCAGCCTGAACTTATATTAGGATACAGATCTTTTCTAGTAACTGCAGGTGTATTTGATAGGTGCAAAACTCAACTTTTATTATCCGTATACATTTCAGATAGGTGTTTTTTTCACTTTGGCGCAGTCCAGCTTTGTTCATTGAGGCACCTTGCACTTAAATTTGAATACAGCAATTTTGTAGTCACCGCCGTTGTATTGATAGGTGCAAAAAATACCTTATATTATCCGTATACATTTCAGATAGGTGTTTTTTTCACTTTGGCGCAGTCCAGCTTTGTTGATAGAGGCACCTTGCACTTAAATTTGAATATAGCAATTTTGTAGTCACCGCCGGTGTATTTGATAGGTGCAAAAAATACCTTATATTATCCGTATACATTTCAGATAGGTGTTTTTTTCACTTTGGCGCAGTCCAGCTTTGTTCATTGAGGCACCTTGCACTTAAATTTGAATACAGCAATTTTGTAGTCACCGCCGGTGTATTTGATAGGTGCAAAAAATACCTTATATTTTCCGTATACATTTCAGATAGGTGTTTTTTTCTTTTTGGCGCAGTCCAGCTTTGTTCATTGAGGCACCTTGCACTTAAATTTGAATACAGCAATTTTGTAGTCACCGCAGGTGTATTTGATAGGTGCAAAAAATACCTTTTATTATCCGAATAGTTTTTAAATAGCTGTATTGCACTTGGTGCGGCCCTAGTTTTTTCAAATAGCCACGTTGTACGACAATTCTGATAGAAAAATTTTCTAGCAACTGTTCACGTTTGTCATTGCTGCAAAAAACACAATTTCTCATCCGTGTAACTTCTGAATTTTATTGGGCTTGTTAAATCTCAGTTTGGCGCAGATAGCGCACATGTATGATATTTTGTTGAAAACTATAAATTCCTAGTCCTACTGGGCATTTGTAAATCCCTGGGACTGAAGGAGGAACACTGTTGATTTTGTCTTTACAGTTCTTCCACCGGACCGCATTTCACAGGTATTCGCAAGAAACATTTCAGTTTCTAATCCTAGTTGGCTGTAGGAAATTAGAGGGATTTAAGAATAACTGTGATTTGCTGTCTTTTAATAAGAGACGTTCCAAAACTCTTCCATACCCTCTCAAATTTGTATCTTTCTGAACATGGAGCGAAATGCAGGTGGTAAGCGAGCAAAGAGGGGGTAGGACAGGGAGTTAGAGGTACGAGAGAAGGTGCTTCTTGCAGTGCTGGCGACAACACGCATGCCAGCGGATCGTCGGTTGCAGGACCGTCAGGCCTGTCATCGCTGGGTCAGGGCCCTGTGAATCTCAGTAACGAACAGCATCGCCAATCTGTTCTTCAGTGGTTAATGCAACCTGCATCCAGCAGTTTTACCTCCTCGTCCTCCCAGTCACGGCCACAAATGTCTATGTCCAGTTCAACTAAAATGGTGGTTGAAAGACTCCTTTTTCTGGCACTTTTTAATCTGTGGGTCAGACAGGTTTAAGGGTCATGCTGCGGTCCAAGACAGGTATAGTCTATGTCCAGTTCAACTAAAATGGTGGTTGAAAGACTCCTTTTTCCGGCACTTTTTAATCTGTGGGTCAGACAGATTTAATGGTCATACTGAGGTCCAGGACAGGTATAGTCAATGTCCAGTTCAACTAAAATGGTGGTTGAAAGACTCATTTTTCCGGCACTTTTTAATCTGGGGTCATGCAGGTTTGGGGCTCATGCTGTGCTCCAGGACAGGGATATTCAATGTCCAGTTCAAGTAAAATGATGGTTCAAATCATACTGCCTTCTGGCGCTTTTTAATTTGTGGGTCATGTAGGTTTAAGGGTCATGCTGTGGTGCAGGACAGGGATAGTGAATGGTCTGTGACTTTTTTTCTGTGGCTTTTATAACCTAAGTGTGTTGCTTAAGATGTAACACGTATCCATTTGACTGTTGTGGATGTTAATTCCAGCTTCTCCAGCCCTGTTTGGGTGTAAGAATGAAGGTGTTGTTGCTCTCCCATAGACTTTAATGGTCATCGGCGATAATCTATTATCGACTATCGGAAATCGTCTTGATAATTGCCGATATTGACTATCGACCCGATGACGATAATCAACGTAATCGCTCATCACTATACATGACATCTTACCTTAATTCTATGGGTCCGTAAAATTATGTTGATTTTCTTTTTTATTTGCTTTATAGTGACATTTTTTTCTATTTTTTAGTCTACAGACTTTTATAAGGGTTTACTTTTTGTGGACTGAAGTGAGCTTGTCACTGGTACTATTTTAGAATACCTGACAGTTTTTGCTTTTGATTCCAATTTTTGGGAATGCAGAGTGAGCAAAAACCCCACAATTTTGAAGCTGAATATTTATTTTCATGGTATTCACCATGTGGGGACAAGAAGGATATATATTAATACCAATTTTGCTAAACTTTTAAATTGTTTCTTTTTTTATTTGTAAAATAGGAAAATTAGTGGCATTGAACTTTTAATATTTTATTTATACTTTTTAAAACTTGATTTTTTTTTACTTGTGATTTTATTTCCCCTACTAGGGAGCATACACCATTGTTCAATATTCTGCAATACTAATGTATTGCAAATAGCGTGAAAATTCAGCTATCCTACACTCTGCCTCTGGTAGTAAGATAGTAAACCTGGAGTCCTTCATCAGGCTTTTGACTGCAATCACTGATTGCATCCAATGATTGTGTTGTGAGGGGAGCTGATTGGACGATGGAAGTGACAGCCCTTCGTATATGGAGCCTGCCAGAACCAGAATGACGGGTAGGTGAAAATAAGCGACCGCCTGCCAGAGGGTGCAAAGAGGCATGGTGTGGGCTGAATTTTCCATTGGGGAGATGGCACTATGAACCTTATTTGCCTAGGGCACCAGTCCTGGAGCCAGCTCAGCTTCTAAGCCCACTCCAAATATCCTTATGCCCCTTTTCTGATAGGCATGAGGTGGTGCCCCAGACAGCTTCCCGCCTCTATCATTCCTGCTGAACTGCATTCCATTGTTTTCAATGGGAATCTGCGCCATACGCACTACACAAATCTGTGGTGTACTAGCTGCAAAATCAAAGGGTATGTCTCAGATTTCTGCTTCAGATTCCACAATGGATTTTTCAGCCTGAAAAATTTGTTGTCTCAACATACCCTGCACTTATAAACATTTTGCCAACTGTTCAATTTACCTGTGAAGAATGCAGAAATCCACACACATGCGGTAGAGACAAACCCATTCTGATGTATGGAACTGATTTTCAGAGAAATGCCTGCAACAAATCTGCTGTCTGCAAACACAGCATTAAAATGTTTTTACATTATGTTTGGGAAATCTGCTCTGCTTGACAACTTTTAAGAAAAAAATCATAGTACAGAAAGGCATTTCCTAAGAAATATTTACCTCCTTGTGCTTATACGTTTTCTAAACACAAAATAAACACCTTGAATTTTCCTAATTATAAAGCCATTTCTGCAGAATTATTCTTAGTGCACAATTAAAATTTAATTAACAAAATTATTTTTTTATGTTATCTCTTTAAGAAAAAAAAACTCATGCTGTGCCAATAAGATTTATATTGTTTTTACCAACTAATTAATTATGTGTGCACATATGTTCACACTGACAACATTTTTTTTCTGGTGATTATTACTATTTTATATTTGTAACGTTGAGAGCAATTATAGTCTGTCCATTTTTATTAGAGCTACAGTAATAAGCGATTATTATAAGCAAGGTAAATTAAATATTTTTGTTACTATTTTATTATTTAGGCTTTTGATTTATGCTTCAGACTCTTATGCACAATGCATATAATAAAACACCTATACCCATATGTTTTTGTCTATTTGAAATTACTATAATCATTTCCAAGTGGTTACAATTTAGGTTGGTCCAAATAAAATTTTAGCCAAAATCGTCAAAAAACATGAACCCTAGCCATAACCATAACTCTAAACTGGGGTTAGGGTCAGGGGTGTAGCTACAGGGGGTGCAGTTGTAGCAGTCACTACTGGGCCAACCAGCCTCAGTGGACCCAAAAGCCCTAAAAAGACTGGGAGCCCCATTTCACTTTTTGCATTAGGGCCCAACAGCTTGAAGTTACACCTCTGGTTAGGGTTGTTATGTGTTATTAGGGGTTAACTTAGCAAAGATTAACTTGACAGATAATGCACCTGGAAATCACGGCACAGAATGTTATCTAAACTCTGCTGCACCCATACTGTTCTATCCGAAGTCACGTCCGTTCCATTATTAACGTGTAACCTAAGACTGCATTCTGCTAGCCCAAATGATGGTGCATTTTATTGTTTGTCCTTGAAGAGGTGTTCTCACTATGCTGTTTCACACAATCTGCTCTTCACAGCCAGCTTCAGGCTCCCACTTCCTTTTCAGGCTGTAGACGGTTTTACAGCAGTGTCTGACATTTCAGCTCTGCTATTCCTAGCTGATCCTGTTAGAGTGACATTGATAGCAGAATGGTTTAAACAGTAGGGCAGGAGGCTACAGACCTCTAAAGAGTTAAAGTTTATCAGTAAAAAACATAAACAAGCTCCTGTGCTGTCAATAAGACACAGCAATGGTGACATCATCATTCCGACCAGATCTCTACAGCAAAGAGAAGTGGTGAGTAACATCAGGAAGCATGTGTACACAAACAGAAGATAAGAATTAGTCTAGTTGTGAACAGAAGCAAATCAGAATAGCACTTTATTTAGTAATAATTAGTGTTGATCGAACGGCTCTAGAAAAGTTAACTTCTAGAAGAACTTCTCGAATTTTTAGAACCCGAATCGAACATGTTACTGTTCGTTCGAGTAACGTTCTAGTTCAACATGCCATTTTCAGATTAATTAACAAAATCTTACTGCTCTTTTGGCGGCCACCCAATCACCTTTCTGCATTTTTGGCGGCCTTCCAATCAGTGTCAAAAACATCATCGCTGATTAGTAGGGCTCTCATTGGCTGCTAAAATCACATGATCATGTTATATATATTTCACTGTATTGCCTTGTGAACGCATACTTTTCCAGCTCACTCTCTGTACTGTACAGATTGCTCTTAGTTAGATAGCATTTTCCTCTCCATAGATATCAATAGTTAGGGAGTTTGTTATTTTTGGTATTGCTGGCTGCATCTTTCCCACTCCCAGAAGCTGTTATTTGGCGACATTTGCAGGCTCACATAATGCCTAACTCTCATATACATGGATATATATAATACAGAGTGCTTGGATTTGCTAAATCATACTCAGTGCCCAAAACTCCAGTTTTTGCATTTTCGGGAGTTCAGTAATTGTATAACACACCGTCTCCTAATCTCCTATGTGTCAAAGGGACTTTTGGGCCCACTCAGGATGCAGGACCTCGTAGCATCTGCTACCACTGCGCCTCCTATAGCTACGACCGTGCTTGCAAGCTGTCCTCATCTTTTCAGTTAGCCATTGAAAGGAATGAATTATTTTAGCCTCTCAATTTTTTTCTGTCACTCTTGGAGCCAAATTTTCTTCACTAAGTTGTTCCACGTATCGAGTTTACTGTTATGGATGGTAATCCCAGCTTCTCCTCATCTGTATAGGTATATAAATTAACCAGAACATCTTCTCCCATTGACATCAATGGGGTTCGAGTTCGAATAGAACTTCAAACCGAACTCACAAAAGTTCGAGGTTCAAATCAAACTAGAACTTTTTACTGTTCACTCAACACTAGTAATATTCTTTTTATACCTTTCCTTACATGTTTAAAGCTAATCAAAGAAAAGGGGAAATACTCTAAACCGTAAACTTGGTCCCCTTAGTTTGCTCCACCACTTGAAGGTACGATCATTTATACAGCCTAATGCATTGTAATACAAAGATGGTGGTTTTACTACTTCCTTCCTTTGGCAGGAAGTAGTAAAACAGAAATTATGGCGGTGACGGAAGCCTTCACAAGGCTTTCAGCTGCCATATTAACTTATTTCGCCATGGGCACCCCGATCAAAGTAAGGAAAGGTTCGTGGCTCCGTTTCTCATTGATTTAGACGCCGTGGACATCTTTGCTGTGGCGTCTAAGGGGTTAAACAGTGCAGGATGGTGGCAGCCCCATCCAGCGTTGTAACCGCCAAGTGTTAGCTGCAATTAGCAGCTAACACCCGACGACTATGTAGCCTTACAGGCATTAGAATGTACTAATACATCCAATTTCGGTAAGGGGTTAAAGTCTAAAGATGTACCACATTTGTCAAACAGCATTATCCACAGTGTTAAATCTGGCAAATTTTTAGACAATCTTAGTTTACATTGTATAACTTTTACACATATAAACAAAGGGGCAATGTATCTCATTGGAGAGCAGGACTTGGACAAGGTATTCTGGTGCCTTAGGTATATAAAGCATATAGCACCCCCACCTATGGAAAATTCAGCCCATTCCATATCTTCATGCACCCCTTTTTCGGCTTGGGATAAAGTAGTGCCCTTGGTAGTTGCCTTCCTTCTCCTACTTAATGTCCCAGCCCTGTTCGGGAGAATGAGCAACATGTCGTTGTGTAAAGATTTAATTTTCCACCTCACAGGGTGAACTTCACTGGCTTGGCTTCAATCCCTTTTACATTGCAAAACTCTTTAATAATTTTTTGCAATGGCTACATTTATTATACTTAAAAACCAACTGCAAGAGTACGGGTCAATGGTTGCATTTCTAGTCCATTTCCCCTGGAGCATGGTCCCCTGCAGGGTTGTCCTCTATCACCACTGTTATTTGATCTGATTATGGCGCCTTTATTGTATATGATTAATCCTTACCTGAATATTGAGGGGTGGGAAGAAGCTGGTTTAACAAAACTCTCGCTATAGGCAGATGACATGTTGGTGTACTTAGGCACAGTGATACAGGTCCTACTTCATACAGTCACTGAGTTTGGAAAAATCCAGCCTATTTCTAGTGGATGGTATCACATATCGATACATTACTCCCTGTTCTTCCCTTTAGGTAGTGTAATGCTTTATTTACCTAGGAAATTGCTCGTAAAGAGGACCTTTCACCTCCAGGGAAACCTCATGAGGTAACAGGAGACTAAAATACAAACACTTCCATAAATAAGCTTCATTAGGAAAATTAAAGCATTTCACCTGTAATTCAGTTTAAAAAAAAAAAAAAAAATGCTGGTCCTTTAAGACAGGACTGAAATCAGCTCAAATTGCCACCTGACAGTTTCACTGAGCTGAAAGATATTCATAAATCAAGGTAACTACAACTGAGCTGGTAGAGTCAACTGTGAAATGGGGGGCCCAGTAAGTCTACATCATAAGCACACTGGTAAGATCTGGGCTGCTATATCTGCGCTGGATATAACACAAGCAGCACCAAAATTTATATGACTGTATTGCAAAGGTGGGCAGAGTGCAAAAGTAGATCATAAATGTGAACAAAGAACCTCAAAAATTTTTCAAGTATCCTAAGTAGCAGAAATGCTTTTCTAAAAATTTATATGTGGTTGTGGATAGATTTTTAGTGTTAATAGTGTGTTGCTGATATTGGATTGTGTTTGTAGATTGCTGTCAAACCCCTGTGCACCTATGCTTTTTTTTTTTTCAAAAAAGTTTTTGGAATGTACAGAACTAAATATTATTTTCTAAACTGTTTTTGTAAGGGAGTGGCTGCACCTCGTTGGTTTTTTGCACTCCGCCCACCTGCACAGGTTTTTAAATCAATATAGAGTACCTTATAGCTAGAACCTACTTTCCCTGAAGTGTGGAGGTCTGGAGAGACCCTAAGAGAGGTAACGTTAGTGTAGGTTCCCACCTGTATTGAGGTCCCCTTGCTGATTGGGAGGTGGGCTTAAGCAGTTTTGATCAAAAATGTGAACTTAGAACCTCAAATAATTTTCATGTATCCTAAGTAGCAGAAATGCTTTTCCAAAAATTCCTATGTGCTTTTTGATAGTTTTTTTTAGTTTAGTGTGTTGCTGATATTGGATTGTGTTTATAGATTGCTGCCACACCTGTGTACACCTATGCTCATTTTTTTCAAAAAAAGTTTTTGGGATGTACAGAACCAAATATTATTTTCTAAACTGTTCGTGTGGGGGAGTGGCAACCCCTCTTTTTTTGCACTCCGCCCACTTGCATAGGTTTTTAAATCAATGTAGAGTACCTTGTAGCTGGAACCTTCTTTCCCTGAAGTGTACAGGTCCTAACAGGCCCTAAGAGAGGTAACGTTCGTGTAGGTTCCCACTTGTATTGAGGGAACTTACTGAATGGGAGGTGGGCTTAAGCGGTTTTGATCAAAAATGTGAATTTTTCATGTATCCTAAAAAGCGAGTTCTATACAGACTCCTACTTTCCTATGCTAGGAAGACTATCCTCTTAAATTGGAAACCCCAAAATGTTCTACTGTGTCCCATTGCCTGCAACTAGCTAATGGGGATCTATCAATTTACAAAGCCACCTTTGCCTCTAGGGGAGTTCCTGCTTCAAAGTATTTCAAAGTATATAAGGTAACTGGTTAAGTATATCTACAGTGTAGAAGCTGGTAGCTTGTGTGTCGGTGCTTAAGGGTGAATGCAAGTATGAATGGTTGTCTGTACTGTCTTGTGTTGTTTTCATGTTTGTTTGTAAAGAGTCAAATGACCCAAGTCCTTTTAACTTTTCTAGTCCAGAATTTTCTTGGTACAGTTAATTTTATAATGTATATATCTAGTCTTCTATATGGCTTGATTGATCCTCCATGTCTTGCAATGTGATTTGTTACGGATACTATCTGATCTGGATTACTGGGGAAAAAATAGAAAAAAGTGTGAAGGACGCCTAAAGTGTTTTAATTCTGCAGTTCTCAGAACGGTCCTTTTCAAATAGAAATGCTGGGAGGAAATCAATTAGGCGACTGACAATTTATTTAAACATTTGCAAATAAAATAGAGCCCGTGATAATCGTGCTCTCCATCTTATACTGCTGCTCAGCATTTTACCAGACAGGAGTATGTACTATGTGCATTAGTTAATTCATCGGTGCATTTAAGGAAATTAAACTTCACAATCTGCTGTAATGTGAAGTGCTTGCTGGCAGTTAATAGCAATGTCTGTGACTTATGGTAAGAGCATGAAAGCTTTCCCAATAGGAGTTTTGGGAGACCGAGGAGCTCATATTTTTATATTAAGCTTATATCACCATAAATTTCGGAGGGTTCTTTCATCACCAGCAATTAAAAGTTGAACACATGTATAGAGTCATGTACAATTTTCTTAATATCATCAAATAAAACCTGAAATGAAAATAAAAATATTTTACAATATTGTATAAGTAAATAAACAGTTAAAAGTTGGCGTGCAACAAAATGGTTGTCTGTTATATGTCGTGCTAGGGGTGTTATCAAGTCAGTGTGGAGATAGGTGGTGCCAGTACTGTTAAATTCACATAATGCAACTAATAAAATAAATTGGTTGAGTGTAGAAATGGTCCAAGACAAACTGAATTTGAATAAGGCTCCAGGCCCTGATGGGTTACACCCAAGAGTTCTTAAACAGCTCAGCTCGGTTATCTCTGTACCCCTGTGCATGACATTTAGAGATTCTTTGGCTACTGGTAAAATGCCAGGAAACTGGAGCAAGCCAAATGTGTGTGAGAGCGCGATCTCTCTATGCTACAATAAAAAGACGCGAGGGGGGGGCCTTGGCCAGTCATTATAGACCAGTAAATTTGACATTGTGGGAACACTGAGGGGCCCATAAGGGATTATATATAGGAACATAACATTGTAAGTGATTGCCAGCATGGTTTTACTAAGGACAGAAGATTTCAGACTAACCTGATCTGTTTTTTTATGGAAAGGTGATTAGAAGTCTGGATATGGATATACTGTTTATAGTGGCTGTGGATTTAGGGCGACATGTATGAAGCTTTTTTGAGCGCTCGAACGTGAAAGCTGCACCTCATGTATGTCGGTGCCCAAGGTGCGCTCATACATGCAGTGTAAGTCCACCGCGCCTCGCCAGTGTGTGAGGCGCAGTGCGGGACTTGGCACACGTGCGCTAACCGCCCTAAATCGCCGTCCCGATTGGATGTGCGCTCATACATGCGGTGAAAAGTTCACCGCGCCTAGGGCGGCCAGTGTGGATGAAGGCGCAGTGCGGGACTTAGGCACAGTGCGGGACTGCACCTAAGATTCGCCGCCCGAGGGGTGCGCTCAAACATGCGGTGAAAAGTTCACCGCGCCTCGACAGTGTGTGAGGTGCAGTGAGGGACTTAGACGCAGTGCGGGACTGTGCCTAACATGTATTCCGATTCGAGACAGGCTGGAAAACAGCGAGAAATCATTAAACATGTCCGTGCGGCATGGAGTATGAATCAAAAAAGCGTTTTTATTACATGTAAAACATTATCGGAAAAAGAGCTCAAACCTTCTAAAAAATACATAAATAAAATCACTTTCCAAAAATCAAGAGCGGCGCAACATCAGGTAATTTGATATTGGAAAATGCCAGGAAATAAATACAGTAAATCAAATTCTGTAAGCCGCTTCTCATTGGTCGGCAGAAACCAGCCAATCAGAATAGGAGCGACAGTGATCCCATTAAAACCTCTGAGAAGTATTGACTAGTGTTGATCGATTTGCGTTGGCTATCGAGATTGAGCGTAGTCGATAGTCGCGGGCCGCTATCGATAGTTTTTATCCGATAGTGAGCATCGATTATGAGGCGATTACCATTAAAGGTTCTATGGTAGAGCAACAACACCTTCATTATTACACCCCAACAAGGCTGGATAAGTGCGAAATTAACATCCACAACAGTCAAATGGATACGTGCTCACACATCTTAGGCACACACACTTAGGTGTTAAAAAGAGCGCGCGTCGTGCGCTGCTGCGAAAGTCACAGACATTCACTATCCCTGTCTTGTAACCACAGCATTACCCTTTAAACCTGCATCACCGGCCACAAATTAAAAAGTGCCAGAAGGCAGAATGATTATGACCACATGCCACTTTGAAACTGGGACATTGAATATCCCTTGTCCCTGGACCGCATAGCATGAGCCCCAAACCTGCAAATGACCCACCAGATTTAAAAAGTGGCCGCAAAAAGGAGTCTTTCAACCACCATTTTAGTTGAACCTGGACACTAACTAGATATGTCCTTTACCGCAGAATGCCATTTAAACCTGTCTGACCCACAGTTAAAAAGTTGCCAGAAAAAGGATTCTTTCAACCACCATTTTAGTTAACTGGACTATACTGTCCCTGTCCTGGGCACATAGCTGTAACCATTAAACCTGTCCTGACCCCCAGATTACAAAGTGCCGTAAAAAAGGAGAGTTTTCAACCACCATTTTTAGTTTGAACCATGGAACTTGACTAGAACTGTCCTGTGCCACAGTATGACCCAGGGCCGGAGTTTACAGTGGGTGGCGGTGAGAGCCCAGGCTGGCGTCCGTCATCTATTAACTACCAGGTTTAAAATTTCCTGATGACGCAGCAACAAAAACTGTCCGTGCTCGAAGCAGAGTGCGAATCGGAAGAGTGAGAAACAACCAGCCGTTCCTCCAGAGTAACACAGTCAAGACCTTGGTAGCGCTTCGCCCCCCGTATGAAGTGCGTACCAATTTTGAGCTTCACTTGAGAATACTGGAGGTGTTAACGCACCCTGTAACACCCAGTGCCCTTCTTTCTTGGCATTCTTTTTCTCATTTTACTCAAACGTGCTTGAGGAAATGGTCTCGTACTTTGTTCTCTGTCCGTGCTCCATACTCCATGTCCTCTGAATAACCTACATTCTGGTCAAGTTTTCCTGTACCTCCCTTGTACAGAATCCAGGGAATTTTGTTTACCAGCGTATTTTTTACATGCAAAGTTTTTTAGTACTTTATTCTAGACAAACACTTTTTAAAATAGAAATGGAATCCCAGCCATTCTTTGTTTCTCTTTTTTTTCATTGTATTAAATGGGTTGTCCAATACAGGGATTGATATGCTATGTTAAAGATCTTTGCAAAAACAAGTCATTTTGCAATATTGTCCACTAACAGTGTCTACCTATTCCTGTTTTTATGACAGCACCATCACCCTTGAGCCACTCTGACAATTGGAATAACAAATACCTGTTGAAACAACATTTTTTAGAATATGACCTTAGTAAAGCTGCATGTCACAGTCAAAATGCCCCCAAAAATATCAAAGCATGACCGCTTGAGCCACTGGACAAATTGTGAAGAACAAATGTCTGTTAGAAACAAAAAATTGTTATAATTAGGACCCTGTAGTATACTGCATGTCACAGCCAAATGCCCCCCAAAAAATCAAAGCATTACCCTTGAGCCACTTTGGACAATTGAGAAGAACAAATTCTGTTTAGTGGTGGTAAACAACATTTTTAAGAATAGGACCTGTAGTATAGCTGGCATTTCCAGAGCAAAAAAATGGCCCCCACAAACTTCCAAACATACCCATGAGCCACTTTTGACATTGTGAAGAACAAATGTCTATTAGAAAAAACAAACAATATTTTCTAGAATAGACTGTAGTAATTGCTGCATTTCAAAGCAAAATGCCCCCAAAAATTCAAAGCATGACCCTTGAGCCACTTTGGTTGGTCCAATTGTGAAGAACAAATGTCTGTTAGACAACAACATTTTTTTTATAATAGTACCTGGAGTATTGCTGCGATTTTAAAGCAGCATGACCCAAAAAATTATAAAATGACTCTCAGCCACGTTTAAAAATTGTGAGGAGAAATGCCACTTAGAAGCCACATTTCTGGTTCCAAAGGACCATGATATTGCTGGTATCTCACATGACACAATGACCCCGAAAAATTATAAATATGTACTTTTCTCAGCCTCTATTAAAAATGTGATGGAGAAATGCCACTCTAGAAGCTACATTTCTTTCGCGAAAGTACCATAATTAAAGCTGTATCGTCACAGCAACATTACCGTTCGAAAACATTGACAATGCGTAAAACTTCTTAAGATAAAGGTGAGTAAATGGAATACGGTGTAGTCATGAAACTTGCTGTCTTTTACAGTCCTCCCTCCAACAGCAAAAGAGAAAAGAAAGATGAAAAGAGAATAAGAATTGCATAAGAATGATCATTTTAAAAAAAAGTTTTCAAGAGGAACCATTTCGTTTGAAAAGGTAATGTGAAGTAGACCGGCAACTAATCGGTGGACCTCGGCAAATTGTGGCCTACAAGCATCATCATAGATCCATAGCCTGATCACTTGATCAAGTCAATACGATCCACATATCTGTGGAAAGCCGGATGCGTTTGTCTGTACTCGACACCTCCAGCTGTGCTGAAGGGCCGCTCAGATATGACGCGGGCTGGCTGGGCAGGACAACACCTCTATGGCGTGACCGAGCCAAGCTCGGGCCATTTCGTCCATTTTGGATACCCCCAAGACGTCTATTGGGCGTGCCGGAACAACATGTGCCTAAAACATCGTGTTGGAGACGCAGATAGTTGTGCAACCATGATCTTAAGCTGATCTCTGTAGTTAGTTGGATGTGTGCCCTGCATTGCATGCGTTGGTGGACGTGGAAAACAAAGAATTGCCAAGGTCCACCCATTAGGCTTCCGCCACCTAGCCTGCTGCTGCCTGAGCTGACGACCTACTTGGCACTCTACTGCTTGTCACGTCGCTGATGGTTGTTTCCACCGTGACATTTGTGGGAACGTGAAGCAATCACGCACACAGAAGTCTCAGTTGATCAATCAGCAAGTGTCCCCAATTCCTGCATTTTAATCCTCTATTTGGGTGGGTGGAAGGAAGTGACTGAGTATTTGTTATTGTATCGTGGATCAGGAGGGTGGACCACCCAGTAACTGTTGTTCATTTTGATGTCTTAATGCGCTGTGTGCGATGCTCGTGTTTGGATAAAATGGAGCATACCAAGCCACCCTCATGAGAGAAATGGAGCCTTGATTCCACAAGCCTCTGGGTCAGGGCAACTAGCAACTGATCTTCCTTATCTTCCTCTCCGCCTCAAATTCGCGCCAACCTCTTTCCAAGGCAGGGACTCGGTTAACATCGTGTGAGCTTTGAGAATACCTGTCCTCCTCCTCCTCCTATCGTGCCCGTCCCCCCCCGGGGCCCCCCCTCAAAAAACAGCATTCAACACAGCCCTGACTTTCCTGAGATGATGCACCCTGAGAGCTGATGCGACCACCTGCACTAGCTCTGGACCCCGACCAACTGCCTAATTAAGACCGATGAAATGTGAGCAAACTGTCGGGCCCTTGTGTGGATTTGACGTAGAGAAAAGGCTCCGGTGTCCGCATGCAGTGTCCGTTCTCCACCTCCGTCGCGTTGGGCGTGACCTGTTGTTTCAAGTCCAACCCCGATCGTTTCAGAACTAAGTATCACCGCACAATGCGACATGCAGAACCATGGGCATTTGTCCGCACTGACCATTTTGGTGCTTCTTCTTCAAAACTGGCAAGGATTGTGCAGAGCTCTTCACCTGCCACCACTCTCGGTTTTCAACACCCCGAGTCCGCAACCGCCGGCTGTGTCAGGCATGTGTCACTTCGTACTAGCTAAAAGGCATTGCGCTGCAGCCACAATCCGCTGGAGCATGTGTAGGGGTGGAATTCCAGCGTGTTTGCGCAAACGTCAACAATGAGACGGTGTTGACGGGAGGCCGAGCTGATGCTGCAACGCAGCCAGGCATTGAACGAAGGCAGGGTGCGAACGCGGAAGGTGCGAACGTCAGAGCTCGAGCCTTCTTCAAACAAGGAAGTGGCAGTCCAGACCCCCGGTTAAGCTCATTTAGAAATTTCGACCGACAAAGAAGGTTCACATGACTTGTGCCAGGCAAGGGATGTGGCTCCACCCTACCGATCTAATGGCGCCCAGAGCAGAATTCGCCCGTTATCGCGAACAGTTCACCTTGCCTGGCACAAGTGTTCTTGTCCACCCAGCCAGCGCTTGGTCCTCGTTGCGGAGAGGCCGTCCACAGCTCTTACCTGTGTGTGGACTGTCTCCAAGGCAGATTAATTTCCACACGGCCCCTGGGTCCCTCTGGGCACGTGATGCCACCAGAGGACCTTGGGGGAAAGAACCCTGCACCATTCCCTCGGTTTTAAGAGCTTGCCCGAGCCCTGAAGCCACCGTCACCCCCCAGAGGACATTCCCCACCCAGCTCACCCGTGGAGCTGAGTCCACAGAGATATAGCGTCCTTGGCTTGTGCTTACTAGCCATGTGTCGGTGGGTGAGATGAGGCTTCTTCGGACATCAGATGCAGACAAACGCGCTTGAAATTTTAGATGCAACGTTGTCTGCCAGTGGCAGGAACGGCTTTTCTGCAAAAGAAAAGCCTGCTCTGCATCTGGATTTGGGGGCAGGTCGAGGGCATGACGTGGCGGAACCCATCTGTGTCCACCAGACGGGAAAGGCAACAAGTTCCAAGGCAAAAGCCTTGGCAAATGCCGGACAGTTCAGGGCTTTATGGCTTTTGGAATGTTTTTGGGTTAAAGTGTTTCTTTCAGCTCCCCAAACCTTTAAGACAGAAGGGCTGGCCTGCTAGACTGGCCCCGCTGTACGGCGTGCAGGTCGTCAAACACTGCGGAAAGGAAGGGTTAAGGATGGGTCCCCCTGGTGGTGCTGAGTGGTACTCGGGTGCTGTGGTACTGTCGGGTGCGACGGTGGAGGCTGAAGGCGGAAAAAAAAAAAGAAGTGCTGATCCCTGATCATGACTCTGAGAGACATGGGCAGCTGAGTACGCTTGTTGAGGCGGAGGAGTCATAGACAGAGGGTTGTAGATAGTTGTTGGAGGCCCGGCGACGTTCTGGCCTTTTTTTGGCCAAGTTGTCCCTCATTTCAACTCATGCATTTCGCTGCCATGTGACTAGACATGTTGGTGTGGTATTAGACCACTTAAGTTCCTTGCTCTACTTATGCTTTTACTGCAAAGGCGGCATAAGACATCGCTGGGTTAATCAGAGCCTTGCTCAAAGAAGGCCCAGGCTTGATGAGGTCCTGGACCTTTTTGTACGCGATAAGCGAGGAGCGGAGGGTTTGTGCGACCGTGCTGGCGGAATCATATCAGCGGACTTCTGCCTACCCCCTCTACCTTTTTTTGTGGCGGGAACCCCGTATTGACACTACACCATCGTCTTCCTCCTTCGTCCACTGATGAATGCGCTCGCAAGCAAATTCTGCGTAAAATACCAGGAAGGTTCCGCAATGTCCGTCATCACCATCATCACAACACAGGTACTTGGTCGTCCTGAACTTTCTGCATCCTCAGAAGCTTGCGGGCTACACGCAAGGGGCACGTGCAAGGCGTTGCCGACCGCCCACGGATTTTGCCGATGGACCGGCTTCCTTCACCCGGCTCTGATGGCATCAGTTAACTGGGTCGTCAGAGCAGACTAAATCAACCTCTTATTTTTTTAACATCCCTTTCTGACCCCAACCCATTTTGTCATCAAAGGGGTCTTCAGACAATGGATTACCACAGTGGGGGGTACACAGTTGACTTTGGGCTGCTTCATGTTGGACGATGCTGATGATGCTGATGACCATTTGTGGCCGTGACTGCGAGGCAGGAGGGAAACGCTGGATGCAGGTTGCATTTAACCCCTGAAAACAATTTGGGCCCATGTTCTTACTTAATTCACAGGGCCCGACCCAGCGATGACAGGGCCCGACGGTCCTGCAACTGACGTCCGCTGGCAAGCTGTTTCCCCCGCACTGGAAGGGGCACCTTCCTCGTACCCTACCCCATGTGCCCCCCCCTCTTTCCGCTTACCACATGCATTTCGCTCCATTTTCAGAAATATAAAAATTTAGAAGGATGGAATAGTTTTTTGGGAAAATCTCTTATTAAAAACGCAAATCACGCTATTCTCAAACCCTCTAATCAAAACAAAATTGCTGGATTCAAATTTTTAACTGCAAGGTGTCTATCAACAAATCTGGACTGGTCAAAAGTCCAAAAAAAACGTAACTGTTATGTTTTGGTGTAATAAACGGTATTTGTTGCACCTTTCAATTCACCAGTGAGTGAATATAGAATTGCTGTTTTAAATTTACTTAGGATGATGCGTCCATTGAACAATGCTGGGTGTCGCAAAAGTCAAAAAACACATAACTGTTTAAGTTTAGGTATAATAAACGATATTTTTTTGCACCTTTGAATTCACCTGTTGGGTGAATATAGAATGCTGTTTTTAAAGATTTACTTAGAGCTTCTAGCGTCAATGAACAATGCTGGGTGTGCAAAAGTCAAAAAAACACTTAACTGTTATGTTTTGATATAATAAACGTATATTTTGCACCTTTTTCCACTTCACCTGTGGTGAATAATAGAATGGCTGGTTTTAAGAGATTTACATAGATGCAGCGTTAAATGAACTGCTGGGTTGGCAAAAGTCAAAAAAACACGACTGTGTTTATGTTTTGATATAATAAAACGGGTATTTTTGCCACCTTTCAATTCACACATAGGTGAAATAGCGAATTGCTGTTTTAAGATTTTACTAGATGGCTTGCGTCAATGAACAATGCTGGGTGCGAAAAGTCAAAAACCCGTAACTGTTATTGTTTTGGTATAATAAATGCCATATTTTTTGCACCTGTTCAATTCACCTGTGGTGAATATTAGAATTGCTGTTTTAAGATTTACGGAGATGCCTGCTTCAATGAACAGGTGCTGGGTGCGCTAAAGTCCAAATAAAAACACTAACTGTTATGTTTGATATAATAAAGGGTATTTTTTTTGCATTTTCAATTCACCTGTGGTGAATATAAATTGCTTTTTTAAAATTTTACTAGAGGGGCGAAATGAACAATGCTGGGTGCAAAAGTCAAAAAACACGCAACTGTTATGTTTTGATATAATAAACGTATTTTTTGCCCCTTTCAATTCACCGGTGGTGAATATAGAAATGCTGTTTTAAGATTTACGTAGATGCTGCGTCAATGAACAATGCTGGGTGTGCAAAAGTCAAAAAACACGTAACTGTTATTTTTGGTATAATAAACGAAAATTTTTTGCACCTTTCAATTAAACCTGTGGTGAATATAGAATTGCTGTTTTAAGATTTACGTAATGCTGCGTCAATGAACAATGCTGGGGTGCGCAAAAGTCAAAAAACACGTAACTGTTATTTTTTGGTATAATAAACGGTATTTTTTGCACCTTTCAATTCACCTGTGGTGAATATAGAATTGCTGTTTTAAGATTTACGTAGATGCTGCGTCAATGAACAATGCTGGGTGCGCAAAAGTAAAAAAACACGTAACTGTGATGTTTTCGTACGATACACGGTATTTTTTGGAAACAAACAACCGGTGCGGACTACAGATTGCTGTATTGTAATTTAACTGCAAGGTGATATATCAACAGTCACAGGTGTATGGGTAAAATTGAAAATAAAACACCTATCTGAAATGTATACTGATAATAAAAGTGGAGTTTTGCAGCCTAACAAAGAGACCTGCAGTTACTAGAAAGATGTGTATCCAATATAAAGTTCCAGGCTGCCCAATATCCAGAAATATTTCAATAGCAAACTGTTTAATAATAAAGATATTCCACTACAATGTCTAAAACTAAGTCATTGTCATCCAGTGTTCTTTTATAGATAAAAGCTTGTCTTGTGTTCGCCCGCGGGGGCCCCTCTCCCCCCCCCCCCGCTCCCACCGGCCGTGAATTTACAGCGTAGATTCTGCTTTAAAATTCTCTAGCTACTACATAAAATCTTTCAAATCCTAAATCCTAACTAAATTGGGAAGGATCAAAAGCTAATAGTAGAGGTTTTTCTCTGTGCAGAAATAGAATAATTTTCGCTGAGCCTGTTTGGCCACAGGCAGAGCGCAGGTCCTATCCCTATAGACGCTGAGAAAAACTGAGGCTGAAAAACAGGAAACGCTGTTCTATGTAAAACGAGGTCATGTGATTTTTCCAGCCAATCGCACCCATACCCATCCCAGTCATGACGTCACCCCAACATCTCACCCTGCTCTATTCTGTAATCTGATTTGCTGGCCGCCAAAATTACAGGAAGCGCCGAAAAAGGCGCGAGCTTAATAGATGATGCTCAGATTTTAACCTAAATTATCGCATGATCTAAAAAATCCGATCACCATAAAAACTGTGCCGATTTCAACTTTGTCGATAATAATCGCTCAACACTAGTATTGACCAATCAAATTCAAAGGCGGGACAGTTCAAAATACAGTAAAAATGCAGAAAAGAGCTGATTGGTTGAGCTAGCGGGGGCTTGGCAATCCTGGCCATCAGAATACGAGTGACAAATGACCCTTGATAAGCTATGGAAATATATTGACCAATCAAATTCAAAGGCGGGACAGTTCAAAAAAAACCGTAAAAATGCAGAAAAGAGCTGATTGGTTGAAGTAGCAGGGGCTTGGCTTTCCCGGCCAATCAGAATAGGAGCGACAGTGACCCATTAAAACCTATGGAGAAGTATTGATCAATCAAATTCAAAGGCGGAACAGTTCAAAATACAGTAAAAATGCAGAAAAGAGCTGATTGGTTGAGCTAGCGGGAGCTTGGCAATCCTGGCCAATCAGAATAGGAGCGACAGTGACCTATTAAAAGCTATGGAGTAGTATTGACCAATCACATGAAAAGACGAGACAGTTAAAAATAAAAGTAAAAATGCGAAAAGAGCTGATTGGTTGAGCTAGCGGGGGCTTGGCTATCTCGCCAATCAGAGCCCGAGCTACTTTGTCCCATTGTAGTCTATGGCCAGATCGGGGCAATGAAATCTCGTCTCTCAGCGCCATGGAGTTTGATTAAAAAAATCGTTTTTATTAGGTGTTAAATATTATCTGAAAAAGAGCTTAAACCTTCTATAAACATAAATCAATCAACGCCCTAACAACGCGTTTGTCGCCGTCACCGGCGCTACATCAGAAATTGCGCGATATAGAGAATTGCCGGGAAATACAGTAATTCAAAATCTGTAAGCTTTTCTCATTGGTTGGCAGAAATCAACCAATCAGAATAGGAGCAACAGTGAACCATTATAAGCTATGGAGAATTATTGACCAATCAAATTCAAAGGCGGGAAAAGTTCAAAATACAGTAAAAAAAGGGAGAAAAGAGCTTATTTTGGTTGAGCCCAGGCGGCAGATATGAATCCACCAATCATATGTAGTGCGTCTATTTTGAGTGGAGCAAGAAGGGCGCGATAGAAGGGCGCCCTAAAAGTTAGTACTAGAATATTTCCCATAGACAGTAATGTGATTGGTTGGGGGGAAGAGGGGCTCGTCCAGCTTAGCCAATCAGCGGCGCCCTTCTATCGCTATAAGGTCCCGAGAATGACAGCTTCCGGGAATGTATAAAAAAAAAAACATCGCTGTGAGCGCAATACAAAACTAGACACATTTGGATACCCGGAATATATAAAAGTTAATCCCAAAGAATGATGAATATGTTATGGATATACTCAATAGTGCTATGGAGTCCGGAATGGAACAAAATATAAGAGTAACCTATGAGCAATACTGGAAATACCATGTGATTTCAAGCCCACAAGAAAGCGCTATGACAATCCGAAAATTTACTGTTAATAATTCACAGGCAAGTGTAAGACATAACAAATTGAACTGTAATTTAAACTGGAATAATTTACGGCAACATGTTTTATGAAAGGGAACTCCCAAATGCTGATCGCGATAAATAGGAATACAAAAGTTCTCCCTGAGAAATAACTGAAAATAATAATAAACATGAATTATAAATATAGATATAAATATAGATATGAATTTTGCTGCACTCCTATGATATACTATAGCAAAATAATCTGCAACATATAAATATATTCCGACTACATCATGACATCAAAAAAAGAGAAAAAAAGGAGAAACCAAGACAAACAAGAGAAAAAGAAAAAAAAAAAAAGGGGAAAATCAAAAAATGAAATAAAGCGAAGAATGAAAGAAAAAAGAAATAAACAGAGTTGGCATGTGTGAAAATCTCCCACACGGATAATCTGTGTTATATGTTATGAAGAATACCTTTTAATAATGAAACATCAGTTCCCTCTGCAGATTCAGACCCTGGGGCACTGATGTATTCAAAGTAAAAATCCAGAAGGCTTCTCTGTCATGTAGGATCCGTTTAATGTCACCACCCCGTGTCGGTTGTAGAACTTTCTCTATACCAATGATCTGGAGCCCCCTAGAATCGGAATTATGTACTTCTCTGAAATGATTAGATAAATTAGATCTGTTCCTAGTTGATACGTTTGATATGTCATTTAAGTGTTCAAAGAAGCGCACTTTGATTTATCTAGATGTACTTCTGACATACTGCAGATTACACCTTGTACACTGAGCTAGATACACTATATGATTAGAATTGCAATTAATGAAGCTCTTGATATTGTAACTCTTACTGTTTGATTGTCTGTAAATGTTTTAGTGGTACAAACATAACCGCATGTACGGCAGGGATGTCCCCCACATCTGTAAAAACCTTTTTGCGCAAGCCATGTACGTTGAGGTCTGCGAGTCACTATTAGATATGGAGATACTAAGTTACCAAGCGTGCATGCTTTTCTGGACACTACCCGACAACCATCAGATAAAATCTGCTCCAATATTGGATCCTCCATTAATATTGGTAAGTATTTTAAACAAATCTTCTTAATATTGGAAAATTGAGGGGTATGATCCAACACCAGAACTGGTCTCCGATTTTTGTCAGGTCTATCATTCCATTTCTGATTTTTGTGTAAATCACCTCTTGGTTTGTTCTGATGTATTAGGGAATTCCTATCTTTAGAGTCTGCAATGTTGCGCGCTCGGTTTAACAATCATCTCCCCAACAGGTATAGCCTTATGAACATGTTTGGGGTGGAAACTTTTGGAATGGAGGATAGTGTTCCCTGCTGTATCCTTGCGATGAGTCCTAGTCTCAATACAGGATCCTGGTTTCCCAGTTAGGGTCAGGTCCAAAACTGGATCTCCTCGGAATTCAAAGTGTGGGTAAACCGAAGATTGAAAACATTGTTATTAATGAAAAACAAAAACAAAGGTATGGCAGACACATCGCCCCTCCAGATAAACAGGAGGTCATCGATGTATCTGCCATACCAAAAAATCGAATCCACAAAGGGGTTCTCAGGGGCATAAATGTATAAATGTTCCCACCATGCCATGACCAAATTGGCCAGGGATGGTGAGAACTTTGCCCCCATTGAAACCCCCCTAATTTGGAGGTAAATGACCTGATTAAAAGAAAAAAAATTATGAGTCATCAGAAATTCTGCTACCATGATAACAAATTCAGAAAATTCTTGTGTGTAATCAGTGAACCCACACAGATGAAATCCGAGGGCTGATAAGGCTACCTGGTGGGGGATACAGGAATATAAAGCTTCCACATCACATGTAAGCCAAGACATGTCATTATCCCAACTAACATGTGCCAAACTCCCCAAGACCTCTTTTGTGTCCATAAGGTGACCCGGGCACCTGACGACCAAAGGCTTTGAGAGACCATCCAGCCACTGGCACAGTCTCTCCAAAAGAGAACCTATGCCAGAGACTATTGGTCTCATAGGCGGATGAACCCGATCTTTATGAATTTTCGGGAGCCCGTACATGATGGACATTGTGGGGTACTCTACCGAAATATACTCTACTTGTTTTTGATTAAACGCACCAATGCTGAGGCCTTCATTTAAAAGAGAAGACAATTGGACTTTATATTCCATAGTGGGATCTTTTTTCAGTTTTTTGTATGTCAAAGGGTCGGACAACATTTCCTGCATACATAAAATGTAAGCATTTTTGTCCATTAACACAACAGTGCCCCCCTTTGTCCGCCATCTTTATGACTAATTCAGGGTTACTTCTCAGCTCATCTAATGCCCTATTCTCATCTCTATTAAGATTGCTAAATTTTAAACCCGGGGATATATTCATTGATAGATTTCTAAGATCCCTCTCTACAAGCAACTGGAACCTATCCATAGCTGGGGTACGTGAAAAAATGGGATAGAAATCAGAGTTAGGACAAGAGAGAATAGGAGATCCCTTGTCTTGGCTTATATTTGATGTGGAAGCCTTATATTCCTGTATCCCCCACCAGGTGGCCTTATCAGCCCTCAGATTTCATCTGTGTGGGTTCGCTGATTACACACAAGAATTTTCTGAATTTGTTATTATGGTAGCAGAATTTCTGATGACTCATAATTTTTTTTTCTTTTAATCAGGTCATTTACCTCCAAATTAGGGGGGTTTCAATGGGAGCAAAGTTCTCACCATCCCTGGCCAATTTGGTCATGGCATGGTGGGAACATTTATACATTTATGCCCCTGAGAACCCCTTTGTGGATTCGATTTTTTTGTATGGCAGATACATCGATGACCTCCTGTTTATCTGGAGGGGCGATGTGTCTGCCATACCTTTGTTTTTGTTTTTCATTAATAACAATGTTTTCAATCTTCGGTTTACCCACACTTTGAATTCCGAGGTGATCCAGTTTTTGGACCTGACCCTAACTGGGAAACCAGGATCCTGTATTGAGACTAGGACTCATCGCAAGGATACAGCAGGGAACACTATCCTCCATTCCAAAAGTTTCCACCCCAAACACGTTCATAAGGCTATACCTGTTGGGGAGATGATTGTTAAACCGAGCGCGCAACATTGCAGACTCTAAAGATAGGAATTCCCTAATACATCAGAACAAACCAAGAGGTGATTTAAACAAAAATCAGAAATGGAATGATAGACCTGACAAAAATCGGAGACCAGTTCTGGTGTTGGATCATACCCCTCAATTTTCCAATATTAAGAAGATTTGTTTAAAATACTTACCAATATTAATGGAGGATCCAATATTGGAGCAGGTTTTATCTGATGGTTGTCGGGTAGTGTCCAGAAAAGCATGCACGCTTGGTAACTTAGTATCTCCAAATCTAATAGTGACTCGCAGACCTCAACGTACATGGCTTGCGCAAAAAGGTTTTTACAGATGTGGGGGACATCCCTGCCGTACATGCGGTTATGTTTGTACCACTAAAACATTTACAGACAATCAAAACAGTAAGAGTTACAATATCAAGAGCTTCATTAATTGCAATTCTAATCATATAGTGTATCTAGCTCAGTGTACAAGGTGAAAATCTGCAGTATGTCGGAAGTACATCTAGAAAAATCAAAGTGCGCTTCTTGGAGCACTTAAATGACATATCAAATGTATCAACTAGGAACAGATCTAATTTATCTAATCATTTCAGAGAAGTACATAATTCCGATTCTAGGGGGCTCCAGATCATTGGTATAGAGAAAGTTCTACAACCGACACGGGGTGGTGACATTAAGCGGATCCTACATGACAGAGAAGCCTTCTGGATTTTTACTTTGAATACATCAGTGCCCCAGGGTCTGAATCTGCGGAGGGAACTGATGTTTCATTATTAAAAGGTATTCTTCATAACATATAACACAGATTATCCGTGTGGGAGATTTTCACACATTCCAACTCTGTTTATTTATTTTTTCTTTAATTCTTCGCTTTATTTAATTTTTTGATTTCCCCCTTTTTTTTTTTTTCTCTTGTTTGTCTTGGTTTCTCCTTTTTTTTCTCTTTTTTTGATGTCATGATGTAGTCGGAATATATTTATATGTTGCAGATTATTTTGCTATAGTATATCATAGGAGTGCAGCAAAATTTATATCTATATTTATATCTATATTTATAATTCATGTTTATTATTATTTTCAGTTATTTCTCAGGGAGAATTTTTGTATTCCTATTTGTCGCAATCAGCATTTGGGAGTTCCCTTTCATAAAACATGTTGCCATAAGTTATTCCAGTTTAAATTACAGTTCAATTTATTATGTCTTACACTTGCCTGTGAATTATTAACAGTAAATTTTCGGATTGTCATAGCGCTTTCTTGTGGGCTTGAAATCACATGGTATTTCCAGTATTGCTCATAGGTTACTCTTATATTTGTTCCATTCCGGACTCCATAGCACTATTGAGTATATCCATAACATATTCATCATTCTTTGGGATTAACTTTTATATATTCCGGGTATCCAAATGTGTCTAGTTTTGTATTGCGCTCACAGCGATGTTTTTTTTTTTTTTTATACATTCCCGGAAGCTGTCATTCTCGGGACCTTATAACGCTTATCCGGCACTGCACTATGCTGGTATCACGTGTTGTCTTGCGTTTTTATGTGTTCCCGGAAGTTGCCGTACAATTTGGGCGGACCTTGTCTCCGCCGGTACCGGATGTTATGATGTCTATACACACGTTCAGCAACATGTTTTACCTTCAGCTGTCCCTATTGGTGGCGTGGAAGATTGGAACTCCCACATGTGGAGATAACGACATCTAGGTAATTAACCAATGTTTTTATTGTGGAGGATATATAAGCCTGGCATGTTAGTTGTATCAGTATGCTATGATTAAGGGTGAATAGACACCCGAAACGCGTCAGCCGTTTCTTATGTTTTGAGGATTTAGTATGCCTATGGGAACGCTCGCATTTTAATTGCTTTATCAATAAAGGAATTGAGTTTTATGCCATACTCGTTTGGTGGTTATCGCTGCATCACACAGCTTTCACAAGGGTTAATGATTCCTACTCTGAGTGTTCACCGGTTATAAGTGGTGACCCCAAGGCTTAGTATTTGGTCCTCTTTTATTCAATGTATTTATTAATGATATAGTGGAGGGGATTAATAGCACTGTTTCTGTTTTTGCAGATGACACCAAGCAATGTAGTGTAGTGCAATCTATGGAAGATGTTCATAAAGTGCAAGAAGACCTGGACACATTGAGGATGACATGTATGATTTTTGGCGCCCAGACACCAATTTTATTGCGCACAATAGTAGTGTAGAATGCGCCTAAATCTATGAATCCGGTCTACTGCAGGTCATAAATCAGGCGCATTATATCGCAGAAACAACACTTCTTGCTCAGGTAAACCATGTTTAAAGTTGTTTACCTGTTCCAGCAGGAATGCGCCTGGATTTTCCGTACTGAAGCTATAAATGTGTAGCTTCGTACGGTTGTAGTGCCTCCAGCACACCCCCTGATCTGAGAAGCATTACAAAGTGCTACGGGCGCTCTGTAATGCGCCTGATATTGGAGTATGTATGGTTTCAAAATATAGCAAATGGCGCTGTGCTAGTTCTTGGGCTGAAAAGATGGCAGACTTCTGGCGCAGCCCCATTCATTCATGTCGCTCTGAGTGTTTAAGCATCCACCTGGCAAAGGAAGTTCAATGTAAATAAATGTAAAGTTCTGCATTTTGGTACTAATAATCTGCATCATATGTCTTAGGGGGAAAAAAAACTGGGAGAATTGCTTGTTGAGAAAGATATGGGTGTTGTTGTAGATAATAGATTACAGAACAACATGCAGTGTCTATCAGCAGTATCAAAGGCAAGCAAGATATTGGCTTGTATTAAAAGAGGCATGGACTCGCGGGACAAGGATGTAATTCTACCGCTGTATAAAGCATTGGTGCAACCTCACTTAGAATATGCTGATCAGTTCTGGGCTCCAGTTTACTGAAAGATGTATTGGAGCTGGTGAGAGTGCAAAGACGAGCAACCAAACGTATAAAGGGAATGAAGCATCTTCGTTATGAGGAAAGGTTAAAATAAATATACCTATTTAGTCTTGAGAAAAGACGGCTCCAAGGAGATATGATTAATTTATATTAATATTTACTATTTCATGTAAAGGCCCCTCAAAAGACAAAGGGACATTCCCTTCATCTAGAGAAAAAAGGATTCAATCTCCAGAGGAGAAAAACCTTCTTCACTGTGAGAGCTGAAAATATGTGGAATAGCCTGCCTGAGGAGCTGGTTATAGCAGAAACAGTTTCAAATTTCAAGAAAGGTTTAGATAACTACCTGAAGATAAAAAATATTAATACCTATGTAGCTGTATAAAATTCTAGATCCAGTCTGAATGAAATTTTATGAACAGAAACTACATTTTCATGTAGTGCAGACTGGTCCTCTCCTTATGGGATCCAAGTCTTCATCAATATGAGAAACTAAGCTTAAAAATTTTCTATCCCCCTGCCGTCATCCACCTCTTTTCCCCCCCTTGGTCGAATTTGAACTCCCTTAAAATCAGGGGTGTTGCTAGGGTCCTAAAACATCGTGGCACCAGGCCCTCTGTGTTATGTTTTGCTCAGTAGGGCGGGGTTCACACTGCATTTTTCATGACACATTGTGATGTGAACTGCGGTTTTTATTTTTACAGAGAAAAAAACTTATGTTCCTGTTACTAATTTTCTGCATATTCCACATAGTCTTGTCCATCACCTCAGCAGTCACTGTACAATAAAAATCAGCAATGACAAATTTGTTTGTTCAAAATCACTCACCTACGTATGACAGTGTAATACCTTATAAATAACAGTCACCAGATAATACACCTATACATGGAGCAAATATACCATACAAATGATTGTTACTTAAAAAAAAAAAAAAAAAAACTCCTACAAAACCAAGACCCAAAACTATTTCTACTTAAGGCTCAAATAAGATTGCCAGACCATGGCCAAATGCAACCACTACATGTGACTATAAGTTGTACACAGGCTCTGGAGATGTATATTAATGTCATACAGGGACCATGTAGTGCTAGATACTAGTTGTATGTAGGTGCTCTGCAAAAATACAACTGATTACACTGAAGTTACATTTATTGACTCACAGGAGACGTCTTTTCTGATCGGAGTCGTTCACTTTCCCTTCTCTTCTCCATCCAGCCCAGACTGCCATGATGACTTCTCCCGGCCACAACTCGTCTCTGCAGAATTTACCACACAAACATTTTAGAATCCTCACTTTTCCAGCACATATATACCTACCTACTAGGGGGTTTATATAGCTCCCTTCCTAATGGGGGTTTATACAGGAAAGCATGGTGACACCCCATCCCCACAGCAACTGGCTTTTCTATGATAGAAAATCCAGGTGCCCGCTGTAGGGGATGGGAAGTTTCTTTATAGATCCCTATTAGGTAGGTTTATAGACAGGTTATATGGCCTCCAGTATATAGCTAGGTAGGTAATATGGCCCCCAATATATAGATAGGTAGATAATATGGCCCCAGTATAGACATAGATGAGTAATATGTCCCCCAGTATATAGCCAGGCAGTATATATATTTAGGTAATATAGGGCCCCCAGTATATATAATTAGGTAATATAGGGGCCCCAGTATATATATATATATATATATATATATATATATCAGTAACGTAGCGCCCCCATCGTATACAGGCAGGTAATATAGGGCCCCCAGTGTATACAAGCAAGTAATATAGGGCCCCAGGTGTATACAGGCATGTGATTTGAGGAATGTTAGTTCCAGTGGTTGGCATAGAGTTCTAGCTTATTAAAGGTGGTTTTCAGGACTTTTAAAAATCTCCCTCTCAACTCCCACTGTGCTGAGGTAAAAAATTATACCATATTTACCTCTCCCACCAATACCCTTTCAGCATTGCCAGAGCTCCCCTGGTTCATCACTGATGATGTCATGTTCATGGATCACATGATACTGCAACCAATCTTTGGTCTCACCCATATTTTAATTATTATCTTAGCACAGTGAGAGGTAGTAGGGAGGGTAGATTTTGCATAGGAGAATTCCGAAGGTCAGATTGCGTCCAATCATAAGTTTAGCAATATGCCATAATTACAGATGGGCTAATTTCTCAAAAATTCGATTCGGTCACTTCGCCGAATTTTCGGTCAAAATTCGTTTCGTTCCGAATTACTTCGGCACGAATCGTGTTAAAAAGCAGCTATTTCAAGGCTGCACAAAGCCTGCAGGGTGCTGTAGAACGTTGTCCCAGCTAACGGGTAAGGAAGTTTCACAGTGACTCCAGACTTAGGTTACACGATGGAGCTGGTATGTCCTTACCCCCCCCCTTCCCCCAGCAGTCGCGGCAGTAGTACGTGACGTGAGGAAACCCCCGGTCGACCTGTTAAGGAGGGACGTGCCGCACATAGGCAGCACCCAAATGATTACGGAGGATTTCCCTTATTTTTGATTTTTTTTTTTCCCCTCTAAAAAGGCGGGGAAAAAAAAGGCCCCCCTTTTGGACTGGTGAGAGGGTCCAATAGGTGGAGAGCCAAAGTTTTCCCTCGCGGATGCTGACTTTTCGGGTCAACCAGGCAAAAAAGCAGCTGCGGGCATCTGCACAAGGATCCCAGGGGCCCCCTGCCTCATTTCCATGTTTACGCCAGGGTGCTTGGGGGCATCGCCTGTTTTCCCTATCTCCATCCACCTCCCCCCAAAATGCCCCTGCCCTCCTCTCTTGTCCTGGGTAAAAAATCCACTCAATTACCAGACAAGCTTTGCTCCAATGTCCTCCCCTCCTTTCAGTCCCCCCGGACTCATGGGCCACGAGAGTAGTGCACTTTCCCAGTCCCCCCCCAAAAAGATTTTTTCACATCTTTTCCGGGACTGAAGCAGTGGATGATGTTATTCTCCCGTAGCCCCTGGCACTGACAAATAACGTCTCTCCTCGAATGGCCTAAACAAACGGCAGGTGTCACGCATGAGCTGCCATGGTGAATCAAAGTTCACGGGGGTACTTTTTTGTCTCCCTGGATCAAAAAAAAAATCTTAATGGCCTTTCTTGTTCATACATCGGCCAAATTGCGGTTAAAATTCCCAGCGGGGGGAAACATATACCGAGTGTTTTTGGGGGAGGCCGTTCGCGTGAAACTCAGGAGGGTTTTCCTGGCCTTGTCGAATGGAAAAAGTGCATCCCCGTTTCCTGGCCATTTTCAGATTTTCTAAAGATCGGGGGAAAGACTTCAGGAACCTTTTCACAACCAATTGAACACAGCCCCATGCAGGGCGCATGGCCTCCCTCCTGGGTGCGCGCGGACGCCATTTTCCCTCCCCTTTGCCCCGTCACCAGGGTTCCCGATTTGCATTTGGGCCGGAGAAAGCCACACATCGTTTCTTGTGCATGCGGGGGAGCGTTCCCCCCCTGTGTGACTTCGTTTCCCGAGGCAACAGGTGTAGAACTGCGTGACCCCCGCTGTGCCCTACACATGGGGATGATGGGCTTACTTGGGGCTGATTTTGGGTGGTGGTGGAGGAGGAGGAGGCGGAATTGGCGAGGTGCAGCAGTTTAAAAAAAAGGGAGGAGAAAGCGGCGTCCCGTCCAGTTTGGTTCCCTGGGCCGGAAGACTTCACCCATGGGCCGAAACGGAATTACGGGCCCCTGCCTAGTTACAGTCCGACGTCCGCGTCCCCGGCACCTTGGAAAAAAACCGATAAGCTCAAGGATTGAACCCCCCTTCTGTTTTACATATTTATGAAGTGTGGACCCCTTTTTTGGGAAAAAAAATTACGGCTTGGAACCTCCATTGGTGGAAAGCCATTAGTATTTTAAACGGTGCAGATCCCCCATTTGGAAAGGGGAGGGACTGCAGTCCCCAACAATTTGGGAAGGGAAACGGTCGCTGCGCACCTTAGATGGTTGGAGCATCTGTTTCTTTTTGCAATCGCCTCCTGAAGACTGTGGGCCTTATAGCGGGGAGCAGGACATCTGGCCCGGGGTGAGTCAAAGGGGAAACAGCCTTCTGCAGGGGTGGTGGAGCCTTGCTGGCTGAAAGGGCTGCGTCCACTGGGCGCTGCTGTGCTGCTGTTGCTGCGGCGGCAGGTGGGACCACCCCCAAACTGAGCCAGTTTTTCCCCCCCGGCCCGGATTTGGGGACGCTGCATGTGTTGACGCAGGGGGCCCCTGGGGCCCCGTTTGCTCCCTGGCCCCGCTTCACTTTTTCCACAGATTTTCATTACCCATATTTGGCTCCTCCGGTGTCTTAGCAAAGAAAATCCCCACGGCCGATTCGGTTTTTACCGCCAACGTCCGAATGATGACTACTCCGCCGCTGCCTCGCTGGCCCCCCCCCTGCCCCTACTTTCTTGGACCTGCGAAGTGGGTTTTTTACCCCGTGGCCGCTTGGCTCCCGACCTCACACTGCTGCATCCGCTGACTCACGGCACCACCAATGCTGCTGGCTCTGCCCGAAGCGCAAGCTGACGCCCTTTCTCCTGACGATGATAAGCCCTTGCCTCACCTGGCTCCCGTGCGGTCGCACTCATCTCTTTTGTGTTTCAGTCACTGCTGTCCTCTCACCGGGTCTTTGGGTTTCCCCAGGCTGACCCCTTTCCCAAATGTCCCCTGCCCCTTCCCCAATCTATACTTTGCCCCCTACTGCAAGAAGAGGCGTTTTTGGCCCCTTTTTTTCGCTGCAATTAGCTCGTGCCCCCCCCTCAAATTGTTCATCCTCCTATATAGTGGCCCTGAGCCACCAATAGTAGATCTCTCTGAGGAACCGGATGGGCAAGGGGGTTTAGGAAGGTGAGGGCCCCTAACCCGCTCCCGGGCCATGCCAATAATGGTTGTGTCTGAGGTTCCACCGACTCTTTGGGTGGGGTTGTCAATGTCTTTTTGGGGGAAAAGGATGATCTAGTCATCCAACAAGAACCCTTGGGGTTTCGAACAAACACGGGGCTAGATGGGCAGGGGAGTTGTGGCCCCACCCAGTGACCCCGCGCACGTCCCCCTTGCTGTGTGCGACCCGGGCCTGTTCCCGGAATGTTTGTGCATGCCATCGCAGGTGAGAGCCTTCCACCTCTCTGCTGACATACTGTTTGTTCTAAAATGTACAGACTTTTGATGAGATATCTGTTTGATAAAAAATACACCCTGTTTTTGACTCCAAATGAACCCTAACAAGCTTTGGGGAACCCCTTGGGTTAAATTGCGTCCCAAATGGCCAGGAAAAAAATTTATTGTTGTGTCGTTTAAAAACACTTTTTGTTTTTATAAATGTAAAAAAAAAACGCTTAATTAACCTTCGACATGAATTAGGCTACGGAAAAAGTATTTTTTGGCGTTTGAAAAAAAACGGTTTTTTTTTGTCAGCACAACCAGCAAAACAACCTTAATTTCCCCTGGATGTAAAAATTTCGCCAAAGAATTGACCCACAAAACAGTAGCTTTTAGGTGTTTTCAATTTGCTGTTTTCTTCGCCCCACAACCCAAAAGGGTAATTTAATTAACTTTGTTGTGAATTAGGGTACAGGAAAAATTTAATATTTTGGCGTGAAAAAACGGTTTTCTTGGGGGCAGCCGCCAGCAAACAACCTTAATTAACCCCCCGGATGTAAAATTTGGCAAATTTGAATTGAACAGCCAAAAATTTGTGGTATTTGTATTGTAAAAAAGCTGTTTCTTTAAATGAAAACAAAAAGGAAAATGGTTAGATCCCCCTTGGATATTGAATGAAAATACAGCTGCAGTGGACGCCACGGATTTCAGATCCTAAACCCCCCCAAAATTAAAAAATTAGAAATTAAAAGAACAGTCTCTGAGACAAGCGAGACCAAACCCCCCCCAGAAATCGCTATCTAAAAATCAATTCTTCAGTAAGAGCATCAGCCGGCCAGCACCTTCCCTGATGAGCACAGTGGAGGATGTGAGCCTGGGTCGCGCCCGGATTTATAGTGGTGACGTCACAGAATCCCGCGGTCCTGATTGCTTATTTGCACATGTCATGCAGGCATGCCCCCTTCCCCCAAGTGCTTTGCCCCCTGTTTGCACCCTGTGCTCGCAGCCTTTTATCAACAAAAGCACACTTGTTTTACCCGAAAATACCCCAAATTCAACTTTGTTCCCAACCCAAATTTTCCTGAAATTCTAAAAGAATTCCACTTCATTAGAATCAATTCGCCCATCTCTAGCCATAATATTCAAAGGTGGGACTTTATATACTTATTTGGGGAGAAAGATTTATTATAATATCCAAAAAATGCCCTTTTATTTATATATTTTGTTTATTTATTTTTAAACAAATATATATATATATATATATATATATATATATATATATATAATAAATATATAGAACACTTAAATAATACTATCGCTACCGCTCCTTGTCTGTCTATCCTAGCACTCTAGCAATCCGGTCCTATTTCAACTGATAGCAGTGACCTGTCTTCAGTTATCTTAATTATCTCCTATCATCCTCGGCGTCCCTCGTGGAGTCCCAGGCGGGAGCGTGCCGGAGCAGCTTTTCTCCTCGAATTATAACCTTCTGGAAGGTGCCAATATACGTTTACGCATGCTGTACCGTGGACATGTACAGCCGCAATAGCTGAGCACTGTACTATCTCCGAGGTTATTTGATTGTTACCAAAGAATTCAACTGCGCTTTTGTCCTTAGCTTTTTACGTTCACCCATCGATACGTACCTATCTGAGGGGAAGAACCTTTTCATCTATCTACTATGACATCACACCTCTTCCCACACCTGGTCAAGGTACTCCTGAGTTAACAGAATTGTTGTATCATCCATCCAACTAGGAAAACTTGTCAATAGTTTTTTTTTTTTAATCAAGTATGCAGTCACTTTAGGTGTTCTATAAAAATCTGTAAAATCCCTAAAAGAGAGGGTGCAGTTTCAGAACCTGGGTAGGACATGTAACGTGATAATATGAAGTAACACACTCTTTGAAAGTAGTGGAAACTACTTCAAGGAGCTCCTAACTGTATTGCAAGATCTTTGTTTAAAGCTGTATAGTGAGCTCTTATTATTTATGAGGAGTGAGGGAGAATATTTTCATATGAAACAAAGAAACAAGGAGCAACATTAACCTCTTATGTGACCTAAATTACTTTAAGGTTAGTACAAGTTAATTTCCCCCATTTGTGGCAAATATTTGTAATGCTAGTATTATTCGACACCTCTGGATAGCATTATCAAATTGTCACACTTAGAGAATGTTCTCCATTAGCTTTTTTACTTCATAGAAAATACAAGACTCAGATGTGACACAAAACAAGGTTTGTTTACTAGCTGACCATTCTGGCTTCATGAAATGTACCTTGATCAACTTAAAAGTAAATGTACAGACTTAAAGAAATTTTAATTAATGACATATGTTCTTACAGATAAAGCAGAGATTAAAATTTTGGAATCACACTACTTTCAGAAACAAAAACAAAAATATTCAATTAACTAGTAATTGGCTTTTCTAAATCCAATACCAGAACAAATCTAAAAAATGAAAATTTTTCTGCAGTTAAAAGGGATGTTCACAGACCTTATTCAGTTGATGGAAAACATCTGAAAGAAAACATGGCCTCAACAATCAATTGAAACAATGTTAAAGATTATAAACTCCCTCAAAATGTAAACCAAACACAGAGTGTGGCAAAAGATGTTGGTTGTTCCCAGCAGCTGTGTGTAAAAGTTGGTGCAAGCATAAAGAAATAGGGAACTTATTAAACAATTGTATGTGAATTGGCCAAAGAAGATGTTGTAACTCACTCCACTAATGACTTTGCCTTATACAAACAATCACTGCATACATTTAAATCTGCACTCAGCTCAGCCAAACAGGATTACTTCACCACTCTCATATCTTCTCTGTCCCACAACCCCAGACAATTATTCAAAACCTTAAACTCTCTTCCCGCCACCAACACCTCCTCCCCCATCCCCCCTTTCAGCAGACAACAATGCCACTCACTTCCTTCAAAGATCAACCACATCAGAGAAGCTTCAGCCCCCAGTCCCCACCATCCTCCCTTACCCTTGCAAACGCTCTTCCCCCTTAACTTGCTTCCCCACAGTCACTCATGACAAGCTTTCCTCTTTACTTCCAAACCCAAACCCCTAATTTACCTGTAGTCTTGATCCGCTGCATCACACCTCATCCTGACCTCGTGCTCCTATCATCCCAGCCCTAACCCATCTCTTCAACCTATCACTAACCTCTGGCATCTTCCCTTCTCCCTTTTAAAACACGCTACTATCACCCCAAAACCTAAAAAAAACAACCCTTGACCCCTCTTCATCTGTCCAACTATCGCCCCAATCTCACTGCTCCCTTTTGCTTCCAAACTCCTCGAGCAGCACGTCTATTTTCAGCTGTCGTCCCACCTCTCCTCCAACGCTCTTCTTGACCCACTACAATCTGGTTTCCGCCCCCCATCACTCAAACTGAACCGCCCTAACCAAAGTCACTAATGACCTAGTAACTGCTAAAGCCTCACGCCACAACTCTGTGCTCCTCCTCTTAGACCTTTCCTCTGCCTTTGACACTGTCGCCAAATTCCCCCTGCTACAAATCCTCTCCTCCCTGGGCATCACAGACTTGGCTATCTCCTGGATCTCCTCGTATCTCACTGATCGGACATCTCATTATCGCTCCACCTCCTCCCCCCAGCCACTGTCTGTTGGTCCCCCAAGGTCAGTCATGGGCCCACTACTCTTCTCTATCTACACCCTTGGCCTCGGTCCGCTCATATCCTCACATGGCTTTCATTACCACATATATGCTGATGATACCCAACTCTACCTCTCCGGCCCAGACGTCACTTCTCTACTCTCCCGGATCCCTACTGTCTGTCCTCCATTTCCTCCTTCTTCTCATCACGTCCCCTTTAAAACTAAATGTAGAGAAAACAGAACTCATCATCTTTCCACCATCCAACACTCCCCCCGCCACGGATCTCTCTATTACAGTCAATGGCTCCACACTCTCCCCGGTCCCACAAGTCCGCTGCCTTGGGATAATCCTAGACTCTGGTCTATCTTTCAAAACACCCATCCAACCCTCACCTCTGCCTGCCGCCTCCCCCTGAAAAAACATCTCTCGCATCCGCTCGTTCCTCAACTCTGACACTACAAAAAATGCTGGTCCATGCCCTTGTCTCTCCCCCCTAGACTACTGCAACACCCTTCTCTGTGGCCTCCCGTAGCACCCTTGCTCCCCTCCAATCCATTCTTAACTCTGCTGCCCGTCTTATCCACCTCTCTCCTCGCTTACTCCTCTGCCTCTCCCCTCTGCCGATCCCTTCACTGGCTGCCCATCGCCCAACGAATTCATTTCAAGCTACTAACCATGACCTACAAGGCTCTCCACGACCTCTCCCCTCCATACATCTCTGCCCTACTTTCCAAATATCTCCCCTCACGCAATCTCCGCTCCTCTCAGGACCTTCTCCTTTACTCTCCCCTTATCAGCTCCTCACACAACCGTCTCCAAGACTTCTCCCTGCTTCACCCACACCTGGAACTCACTGCCCCCAACACATCAACTCTCCTCCACTTTCACCACCTTCAAAAACAACCTGAAAACCCAATTCTTCAGGCTTGCCAAAAACCCTCATAAACTTGTCCACTACTCCTCCACATACATGTCTGCCCCTCACTCCTGTCTCTTTCCCCCGCCTTTAGATTGTAAGCCCTCGCGGGTAGGGTCCTCTCTCCCTCTGTCCCGGGCCCAAATTTTCATTAATTCACTTATCATTGTACTCGTTTGATTTATGTAATGTATGTAACCCCCCGAATGTACAGCGCCCTGGATAAAATGGCGCTCTAAAATACTTAATAATAATAATAATAATAATAATAATAATAATAACATCAAGATAAAAAACTTAAAGCAATATGCCTTGAAATTAAAAATACACAACAAAACAAATGGATAGAAACAGGAGTCAATGTCTATGACAGAACTATAAGAAATCAGCAAAAGCCAAATGAAAACAGCATAAACACCTAAACATAAGAAAAGAAGGTTACAATGGTGTACAGAGAAAGAATCATGAAGAGTTGAGGATTGGATAAAAGTGAGCAATGATCACCAATATGCATTGGTCAAGGAGATGAGGCTGGTACTTTTGTCTGAAACCATTCTTATAAAATATTTAAAGATGATGCCTTAAGAAAACAATCACATTTCCACACTTAGTTATGATATGGGGCTGCATACCCGGTAAAGAATCATAGGAAATGGCAATGATTATCTCAACAAACAATTCATAAATGTATTTAGAATGTGGATGCTTTTATTATTACATCAATAGAAAATAGGTCTGATGAGTTATTTTGCAGAATGATAATGCATCTCATCACAGAGAAAAGAGAGTGTTTAACCCCTTATCCTACCTGTACGTATGGTACGTCCAAGTCCCGGGAAGGGGCCATATAGTGGGATCACAGCACGATCCCACTAAATAGCCACCGGGTGTTAGTTGCTTATTGTAGCTAACACTTTAAGGTTCAAGCAAGGGATGATGCTGGCACCATCCCGAGCTGTTTAACCCTTCGATCAGGGCGCCTGTGGCAAGATCACGGGCTCCTGATTGGTTGACATGATTTTGTAAAGGCTTCCATTGCCTTCATGTTTTCTGTTTTACTACTTCCTGCCCCAGGTGGTAAGAAAGTAATATTTTTAGATCTTGAAATACAAATAAGGGAGAATGCCTTGGTTACTCGAGGTTATAGAAAACCGAGTTCAACCCATGCATTGCTCCATAACAACAGCTTTCATCCTAGACATGTGAAAAAAATCACTCCCATTTGGTCAGTTCCTGAGGTTAAGGGCAAGGCAAAATAACTCTGAGTATAATGATATCTTGGAGCAATCTATAGAACTGATGGATAGACTAAGAGAGCATGGATATGATGAAGGAAGTATTGCCGAAGCATTTTCAAAGGCGGCTAACTGTGATAGACATTCGTCCTTATTTAAAAAAACGGGTGAAAAGGAATATGGATCGGTTTGTGCTTTCATTTCAGTATAGTGATATGCCGGAATTTATACGCTCGGTCATTAGAAAACATTAGAAACTCATTGAATTTGACAGTGATTTACAGGAAAAAGCGTCTTTACCCCCTGTCTTCTCCTTCAGGAGGTGTAGAAATATGGGATGAAATTGTTAATAGTAGGTTTGTGGATAATCGTTCTAAAAATTGTTTGAATCAATCAACTCCTATTGGTAATCATAGGTGTGGAATGTGTTCTCTTTGTACCCTTATGAAAACTGTCTCCTTTACAATTGGGTCAAATATGGCATTCAGCAGGGGATTTTATTACATGTAGATCGGATTTTGTGATTTATACATTATGGTGCAAATGTGGATGCTTTTATATAGGTAAAACTATACGTCCTCTATTAAAAAGAATTAGAGAACACCTTTATTCTATGAAAACAGGAAAAGGCAAACCACGTTTTGTTGCACATATGCAGTCAGTACATGATAATGATGTGTCACAGATCTCATTTGCGGGTATAGGTAATAAGGATAGACATACTAGACTATTACAGCTAGAATCAAAATGGATACTGCATACAGAAGCTCTTGGACCATTTGGACTTAATGATAGAAATTATTTGTCTCCATTTTTATGAATTACTGTTACAGTGATTAAGGAATGCATTATAAATTATAATAATGTTTTTTATTGTAGGGATAAAATAGTTGTATGTGTTTTTGTATGTGTATGAGGTCAGTATATAATTGTGATTGATAGACATGGGAAGTTTAAATGCGCTTTGTGCATGCTCCAGGTATGCCTCGAGGAAGCGTCTGATGACGTGAAACGGCCATAGGCTGTGGCTGTATGAGTGTCTCTCCGCGTCCATGTGCCCGTGTATGTGAAACATTGAATAATAACTAATAAAAAAAGGAACTGGTGAGTGCTGTTACCTTCCTTACATTGTGCTACCAGGTATTCTATCATTGGTTCCACCATAGACCATAACAGCTGGGTCATCGCCAACCCCTCTCAGTAATTTATCCACCCAATCCACCACATATCAAATCCTGGCACCAGGCAGACAGCAAGCCATTCGGTCTAGGCATTGCTGGTGACAAATTATTCTACCCATCTTCCTGATTATAGAATCCCCTATAATCACTAACTGTCTTTTCCCACCATCCTTCTGACTACTAGTTGGGCTGCAAGGAAGAGCAGTATCCACAACGGTTGCCATTTCTGAAACTGATGCCCCAGCATTATCATCCAACTTGATAATTTTGCTAGGAAGCTCATGAGCAGAAGTGGCCTTCTTTTTACTTATACCCCTAAAACTTCCTCTAACTTTAGTAACCCAGCTACATGGCTCATCCTGCTGGTCTAGTACTCCACCCCAACATATAGCCCACTAAGTACTGCTCAGTGAGAAGCAAATTTCTTTCATAGTTGTCAATCACCCTCTGTGTTGCATTCTGCTCCTTCAGATCTATAATGTGAGCTTCTAGAGTAGCAACACGCTCACATCTGTCACAGTGGTATTCACCCTGGACCTCCTGCTCCAGTAGTGCATACATATTGCAGACTATGCACTGAAGAAAACAGCCAGTCATGCTGTTCATTATCCAGTTATACAGCAATGAAGATTTAAAACATTTAGGTTCTTTACTTACTGATTTTTCAACTTTGTTTTTTTGTTTTAATTCCACTTGATTTAAGCACCACTTAGTGAAAAGCACCCTCAGTCAGTCAGAGAAGTCAGTCAGGTTTCCTCAATGAACTGTAGCTCCCCACAGCCATTAGCACTCAAGCAGGCACAAACCATGACACTGAACACCATGCTTGACTGTAGACAAGACACACTTCTCTTTGTACTCCTCACCTGGTTTCCGCCACACACACTTGACACCATCTGAACTAAATAAGTTCATCTTTATCTCATCAGACCACAGGACATGGTTCCAGTAACCCATATCCCTAGTCTGCTTGTCTTCAGCAAACTGTTTGCGGGCTTTCTTGTACAGTATCTTTAGAATAGGCTTTGTTCAGTGGTGACAGCCATGCAAACCAATTTGATGCAGTGTGCGGCATATGGTCTGAGCACTGAAAGGCTGACCCCTTTAATCTCTGCAGCAATGCTGGTAGCACTTATATGTCTATTTTGAGAAGACAATCTCTGAATATGACACTGATCATGTGTACTCAACTTCTGTGGTCAACCATGGTGAAACTTGTTCTGAGTGGTCCATGTCTTGTTAAACCACTGTATGGTCTTGGCCACTGTTCTGCAGCTCAGGTTCAGGGTGATTGCAATCTTCTTATAGCCTAGGCCCTCTTTATTTAGAGCAACAATTCTTTTTTTCAGGTCCTCAGGCAGATCTTTGCCATGCGCTGCCATGTTGAACTTCCAGTGACCAGTAAGAGAGAGTATGAGAGCGATAACACAAAATTTAACACACCTGCTCCACATTCACAACTGAGACCTTGTAACTCTAATGAGTCACATAGCACCATGGAGGGAAAATGGCAATTGGGCACAATTTAACCATTTTCACTTAGGGGATTATCCTTTGTTACCAGGGTTTGAAAAGATGGTGTGTGTTTAGTTTTTTTGGGCACACCAAAATTGCACTGTTTTTACGCGACCTACTATTTACTTTGTACAAAATTAAAATCTTCAGTTTGCCCCATAAAAATATAAACAAAATTTTTTAGAAAAGGGGGGGTGCCTCCCTTTTTAGGATACGTATATTCCCCAAAATTTTTTTTTCCAGAGGTTTAGCATTTTTCAAGCGAGGAAAATTCACATTTACTTGCCACATAATATAGATCCTATGCTGTCTGTTAGTTTTATGTTCCAATTTGGATCTAATGCCATCACCCGGCAGAAAAACAAGAGTATTGATTTCCTGTTAACCTAGAATATTTTTTTCAGATTCATAACACAATCCATTGAGTTTGTGTCTTAAATCAAAGTTGATACACAAAAGCATCATAGCTTGCTAGTGATCAGTATCATACAGAGTGTGTCACTTATTTCTAAGCTCCTGAATATCACAATTAGTAATCTTAATGGAACTCAACTAAAATATTAGCAATAATTTAGTGAAATTCGCTAAAGGGTATTATTATAAAACTGTTTTTTATTAGATAAAAATATCAATTAAAATGATCAACTGCCGCCTAATCCCCCTCCCATCCCCTTTTTTCTCCATGTATCTTAAATGGCCACCAGATTTTCAGACTATCCTATACAGTGGCCTCAGGATACAATATCTTCATCATACAGTGGTCTTTCCAGGGATATTTTATTTTGAAACCCCCCTCACCTACAAAGAAGCTGATCTGTGGCATACTGTATGTGATTAGCCATAGAAGTCAATGACAGAATTCTATATGCTTGCATTTCCCACTAGAAGGCACTTAATGCATACTATCTTCTTAGAAAAATCAATGCACAAACAGTATGAAGTAAGCTTTAGCTTGTGATGGCTAAAGGGAGAAGGAATTGTAACATTTAATCCTATGTAAACTGCAGATTTGAAGCTCTGTATCAATGTAATTCATAAGTGATGAGGAAATAACTGAAGTATATAAATGCAATGAAGTTAATAACATGCTGAGATCTCCTGAGTGTATAACACCATTTATGAAAATGTGCATCCTGTATATTTAGATCCAAATGACGACTTTCTAGAAAAGCATATAACATAAGCTTGGTTCCCACTGAGCTAGATCCTTCTGCCGGAATACTGTGACATAGATCGGCAGAAACCTGGAGGAGGGCAGAGCAGAAAATGGCGGTAGTTGTTGTTGGTGGTCACACGGTCCGAGGAATTATCCAATCCTTCCATACAAAGTGATAAGGGAGTCTTCACAGAGTAGCTTATATCATGGGCCATGAAGTGTCTGAGGTGTTCTTGATGTTCGGTGCAGAAAAAGAACAAGAGGTGAAAAGCAGGCACGTTTATTCACGGCAAACAGCTTTCAATCATAGGTAGGTTTCTTCATGCACAGATACAGATGTGGAGGTGACATTACTTTCTTTTCATTCACATTTCTTTACAGCACATTGCAGCCTCACTTCGGTACATTCTCCAGACACCAGATGTAGGAGTGAATCTCACTGAAATCTACATTGCTTACTTTGCGGTGCAGACCAGGTTCAAAAGTAATAGAGAATGGTGGGGGGCAATACGATTCTTCACCCCAACTATACCATACACTCCAGTATCACTTATATCCTCCTTATTCTTTCTTTTCCATCCTGGCTAGTGTTGAGCGATTACGTTGGCCATCGACATCGGTCGATGGTCGATAGCCGACCATCATCGACCAGATATTCGATGGTCGATGGTATATTATGAGCGATGACCATTAGTCTATGGGAGAGCAACAGCATCTTCATTCTTACACCCAAACAGGGCTGGAGAAGCTGGAATTAACATCCACAACAGTCAAATGGATACGTGCTACATCTTAGGCAACACACTTAGGTTATAAAAGCCACAGAAAAAAAATCACAGACCATTCACTATCCCTGTCTTGCACCACAGCATGACCCTTAAACCTGCATGACCCACAAATTAAAAAATGCCAGAAGGCAGTATGATTTGAACCATCATTTTACTTGAACTGGACATTGAATATCCCTGTCCTGGAACGCAGCATGAGCCCCAAACCTGCATGACCCCCAGATTTAAAAAGTGCCGGAAAAAGGAGTCTTTCAACCACCATTTTAGTTTCACTAGACATAGACTATCCCTGTCCAGGGCCCTCAGCATGAGCCCCAAACCTGCATGACCCCCAGATTAAAAAGTGCCGGGAAAAAGGAGCCCTTTCAACCACCATTTTATTTCACTGGACATAGACTATCCCTGTCCGGGGCCACACATGAGCCTCAAATCAGCATGACCCAGATTAAAAAGTCCCGGGAAAAAGGATCTTTCAACCACCATTTTAGTTTTCACTGGACATTGACTATCCCTGTCCCTGGGCCACACATGAGCCCCAAACCTGCATGACCCCAGATTAAAAAGTGCTGGAAAAAGGAGTCTTTCAACAACCATTTTAGTTTCACTGACATATACTGTCCCTGTCCTGGTAGCGCTTGCCCCTCCGTATGAGTGCGGACCAATTGAGCTTCACTTGGAAATACGGGTTTGGTTAACGCTCCTGTTACACCCAGGTGCCCTTTTTCTTGGCATTCTTTTCTCATTTTAGTCAACGTGCTGGAGGAAATTGTCCTCTGTAACTTTGTTCTCTGTCCGTGCTCCATACTCCATGCCCCTCTGAATAACCTACAACGGGTAAAAGTTTTCCTGTAACCTCCCTTGTACAATCAAAAAAAAAAATTTTTTTACCAGCTATTTTGAAATATGCAAGTTTTTTTAGTAGTTTAATTCTAGAAAACAAAATTTTAAATAGATGGAATCTCACCATGTCTTTGATTCTCTTTTTTAAAATTGTATTAAATGGGTTGTCTCAATACAGGGACTGATAGCTATGTTAAAGATCTTGCAAAAACAAGTCATTTTGCAATATGTGTCCATTAACAGTGTCCTACCTATTCCTGTTTCTGACAGCACCATCACCCTTGAGCCACTCTTGACAATTATGAAGAACAAATGTCTGTTAGAAACAACATTTTTTTTTTTTTATAATAGGACCTGTAGTATAGCCGCATGTCACAGCAAACTGCCCCCAAAAATTCAAAGCATGTTCCTTGAGCCACTTTGGACAATTGTGAAGAACAAATGTCTGTTAGAAACAAAATTTTTTTATAATAGGACCTGTAGTATAGCTGCATGTCACAGCAAAATGCCCCCAAAAAATCAAAGCATGACCCTTGTCCACTTTGGACAATTGTGAAGAACAAATGTCTGTTAGAAACAAAAATTTTTTTTATAATAGGACCTGTATTTTTGCGGATTTCAAGCACGTGACCCAAAAAATTATAAAAATTACTTCTCACCACTGTTAAAAATTGTGAAGGAGAAATGCCACTTAGAAGCCACATTTCTGTTCCAAAGGACCATGATTAATGTTGTATCTCACAGCAAAATGACCCCAAAAAAATTATAAATATGACTTCTCAGCCACTAAATTTAAAAAATTTTGATGGAGAAATGCCACTTAAAAGCCACATTTATGTTCCAAAGGACCATAATTATAGCTGTATCTCACAGCAACATGACCTCAAAACCATTGACAATGCGAAAACTTCTAAAGATAAAGTGAGTAAATGGAATACGTGTGTTGTCATGAAACCTTGCTGTCTTTTTCAGTCCTCCTCACAGCAAAACCAGCAAAATGAACCTGTTGGGAAAAGAGAATAAAATTTGCAGTAAGAAATGATCATTTAAAAAAAAGTTTTCAAGAGACCATTTTTGTTTGAAGAGGAATGTGAAGTAGACCGGCAACTAATCGGTGACCTCGGCAATTGGGCCACAACATCATCAAAGATCCATGCCTGATTCATCTTGATGAAAGTCAAACGATCCACATTATCGTGGAAAGCCGGATGCGTTTGTCTGTAATGACTCCTCCAGCTGTGGGTGAAGGTCCGCTCAATATGACGCGGCTGCTGGAAAGGACAACACCTCTATGGCGTGGCGAGCCAGCTCGGCCATTCGTCCATTTTGGATACCCAGAATCTATTGGGTCCGGAACACATACAAAAACATCGGTGTTGAGACGCAGATAGTCGTGCACCATGATCTTAAGCTGGTCTCTGTGTGTTGATTTGTGCCCTGCATTGAATGCGTTGGTGAGATGGAAAATAAAGATTGCCAGAGGTCACCCATTAGGTTTCTGCCACCTTGTCTGCTGCTGCCGCCACGGCTACTTGGCACTCTACTGCTGTCATGTCGCTAATGTTGTTCCAACGTGACATTTGGGGAACGTGAAGAAGACGCAACAGATGTCTCCAGTTGATCAATCAGAAAGGCCCTCCATTTCCTGCATTTTACTCTCTATTTGGGTGGGTGGAAGGAAAGTGCTGATTTTTTGTTTTGTACCGGGGAACCAGGAGGGTGGCCACCCAGTAACTGTTGTTCATTTTGATGGCCTTAATGCGAGGATCATGTTGGAGGAAATGGAGCATCCAAGCATTCATGTGAGAGATGGAGCCTTGATTTCCCAAGCCTCTGGTCGAGGGCACTACAAACTGATCTTCCTCATTTTCCTCCTCCGCCTCAAATTCGCGCCAACCTCTTCCAAGGCAGGGACATCGGTAACGTCGGTGTCTAGGAATACCTCCACCTCCTCCTCCTCCACCTCCTCCGCTGCCCCCGGCACAGCTTCAACACAGCCCTGACTTGCCTGATATGATGCACCATGAGAGCTGATGCGCCTCCTTGCACTAGCCCGGACCCCGAACCACTGCCTAATGAAGACCGATGAAATTGTGAAACTGTCGGGCCTTGTGGATTTGACGAAGAGAAAGGCTCCGTGTCCGCATCTGTGTCCGTCTCCTCCTCCGTCGCTGGCGGGACCTGTTGTTTCAGAGTGTCCAACGATCGTTCCAGAACTAAGATCACCAAAATGCTCATGCTGACAAGGGCATTGTCCGCACTGACCATTTTGGTGGCTTCTTCAACCTGGCAAGGATGGTGCAGAGCTCTTTCACCTGCCTCCACTCTGGGTGGCCAACACCCCGAGGTCCGCACCGCTGCTTGTCAGGCCATGTGTCACTTCGTACTGTGTAATGGCATTGCGCTGCTGCCACAATCGCTGGAGCATGTGGAGGGTGGAATTCCAGCGTGTTGCCTTCCTCAGCAGGTTCATGACATGTGCCAGGCAGGGATGTGCTCCCAGCCTACCGCTCTTAACGGCGGCGCGCAGATGTCGCCCGCTCTCGCACACCCCCTTGCCTGGCACACGGTTCTAGGCACCCAGCCAGCGCTTGGTCTCGTTGCGGAAAGCCGTCCACAGCTCCTGACCTGTGTTTGGACGGTCTCCAAGACAGATTAATTTCAACAAACGGCCCCTGGTTTCTCTGGGCACGTGATGCACCAGGGGACCTGGGGGAAAGATCCCTGCACCATCCCTGCGGTTTTGAAGAGCGTGCGCCGAGCCTGAGAGCCACCGTCACCCCCAGAGACATCCACCCAGCTCACCCAGTGAGCTGTCACAGAGAATAGGGGCCCTTTGGGCCGTGCTTACTAGTCCATGTGTCGGTGGTCAGATGGACTTTTCCGGCCACAGATGCAGACAACGCGTTTGAAATTTTAGATGACACGTGGCTGGCCAGGGCAGGGTGGGCTTTCGGGCAAAGAAATGCCTGCTCGGCATCTGGTTTTGGGGGCAGGCAAGGGGCCATGACGTGGCGGAACCCATCTGTGTCCACCAAGGGAAAAAGGCAACATTTCCAAGGCCAAAAGCCTGGCAATGCCGACATTCAGGCTTTTGGCTTTGGGATGGTTTCTGGTGGTGCTAATGGTACTCGGGCGATGGTGGAGGCTAAAGCGGAGGCTATCCCTGATCATGACTCTGAGAGACATGGGCAGCTGAGGAACGCTTGGTGGTGGCGGAGGAGGAGGAGGCGGAGACAGAGGGTGTGACAGTGGTTGGAGCCCGGCGTCGGTCTGGCCTTTTTTGGCCAAGTTGTTGCCTCCATTTCAACTCATGCATTCGCTGCATGTGACTAGACATGTTGGTGGTGGTTAACCACCTATAGTTCTTGCCTCTACTTATGCGTTTACGGCAAAGGCGGCATATGACATCGCTGGGTGAATCAGAGGCTTGCTCAAAGAAGGCCCAGGCTTGAGAGGTCCTGGACCTTTTTGTTGGCGATAAGCGAGGTTGCGCTGACCGTGGCTGGCGGAATCATATCAGCGGACTTCTGCGACCGCCCTCTCCCTTTTTGAGGCGGAACCCGTACTGACACTACCCCATCGTCTACCTCCTCGTCCTCCCAGTCATGAAGCGCCGCAAGCAAATTCTGCTGAAAAGACCACTTTGGGAAATCCGCAATGTCGCCATCATCATCATAAACACAGGTGACTTCGTCGTCCTGACATTCTGCATCCAGGAGCTGTGGGCTACAAGCAAGAGGGACTGCAAGGCATTGCCGACCACCCGGGATTTTTGCCGATTGACCGGCTTCCTTCTCCTCCTCTGATGGCATCAGTAACTGGGCGTCAGAGCAGAGAAAATCATCCTCTTTGGCCTCTTGATCTTTAACATGACTTCTGACCCCAACCGCATTTTGTCATCAAAGAGGTCTTTAGAAAATGGATTATCCACATGGGGGTACACAGTTGACATTTGGCTGCTTCATGTTGGACGATGCTGGTATGCTGATGACTACTTTTGTGGCCGTGACTGGGAGGATGAGGAGGTAAGACTGCTGGATGCAGTTTTGCTTTAACCACTGAAGGACAGATTGGCGACACTGTTCGTTACTGAGATTCACAGGGCCCTGCCCCAGCGATGACAGGCCTGACGGTCCTGCAACTGACGATCCGCTGGCATGCGTGTTGTCGCCAGCACTGGAAGGAGCACCTTCTCTCGTACCTCTACCTCCATGTACCACCCTATTTGCTCGCTTACCACCTGAATTTCGCTCCATGTTCAGAAATATAAAAATTTGAGAAGGTATGGAAGAGTTTTGGATAGTCTCTTATTAAAAGACGGCAAATCTCAGCATTCTCAATTCCCTCAAATCAAAACAAAATTGCTGGATTCAAATTTAACTGCAAAGTAGATCTATCAACAAGCTGTCCTGCGCCAAAGTGAAAAAACACGTATCTGAAATGTATTCGGATAATAAAAGGTATTTTTGGCACCTATCAATTCACCTGTGGTGACTACAAAATTGCTGTATTCACATTTAAGTGCAAAGTGCCTCAATGAACAAAGATGTAGTGAGACAAAGTGAAAAAACATGTATCTTTTAAAAGTACTCGGATAATAAAAGGTATTTTTTGGCACCTATCAATTCACCGTGGTGACTACAAAATTGTTGTATTCACATTTAAGTGCAAGGTGCCTCAATGAACAAAGCTGTAGTTTCGCCAAAATGAAAAAAACACTTATCTGTAATGTATTCGGATATAAAAGGTTTTTTTTTGGCACCTATCAATTCACCTGTGGTGACTACAAAATTGCGGTAGTCTAATATAACTGCAAGGGGGCTCTATCAACAAATCTGGACTGGGCAAAAGTGCAAAAAAACACGTATCTGTAATGTATTCAGATTATTAAATGTATTTTTTGGCACCTTTCAGTTCACCTGTGGTGACTACAAAATTGCTGTATTCACATTTAAGTTCAAGGTGCCTCAATGAACAAAGCTGTAGTGCGCCAAAGTGAAAAAACACGTATCTGTAAAGTATTCGGATAATAAAAGGTATTTTTTTGGGACCTATCAATTCACCTGTGGTAACTACACAATTGCTGGATTCAAATTTAACTGCAAGATGGCTCTATCAACAAATCTGGACTGGGCAAAAGTGCAAAAAACTCGTATCTGTATTTTATTCGGACAATAAAAGGTATTTTTTGGCACCTATCAATACACCTGTGGAGCCTACAAAATAGCAGAATTCACATTTAACAGCAAGGTGCCTCAATGAAGAAAGCTGTAGTGCGCCACAGTGAAAAAACACGTATCTGTAATGTATTCGGATAATAAAAGGTATTTTTTTGGGATCTATCAATTCACCTGTGGTAACTACACAATTGCTGGATTCAAATTTAACTGCAAGGTGGCTCTATCAACAAATCTGGACTGGGCAAAAGGGCAAAAAACACGTATCTGTAATGTATTCGGATAATTTAACTGCAAGGTGGCTATATCAACAAAGCTGGAATGGGCAAAATTGAAAAAAAACCTATCTGAAATGTATACTGATAATAAAAGTGGAGTTTTGCCCCCTACAAAGAGACCTGCAGTTACTAGAAAAAAATGTGTATCCTATAAGTTCAGGCTGCCCAATATCCAGGAAATATTTCAATAGAAAACTGTTAATAATAAAAATTGCAATGCAATTCTACACTAAGTCTTGGTGAACTTTATCCAGTATTTTTTATAGAGCTTGTCTGTGTTCGCCCGCGCCCCCCCTCCCCCCCCCCCCGCGCTCCCCTCTGTGACTTTACAGCGGTAGATGCTCCTTTAAAATTCTCTACCTAACTACAAAAAATCTTCTAATCACTGATCTAACTAAGTTGTAAGGATCACAGCTAACAGGAGAGCTTTCTCTGTGAAGAAATAGAGTAATTTCGCTGAGCTGATTGGACACAGGCAGAGCGCACGTCCTACTGCTATGAGATGCTGACAGACACTGATCATGAACAGGAAACGCTGTTCTATGTAAAACGAGGTCATGTGATTTGTCCAGCCAATCGCAACCATACACATCCCAGTCATGACGTCGCACACACATCTCACCCTGCTCTATTCTGTAAGCTGAATTTGCTGGCCGCCAAAATGACAGGAAAACGCCGAAAATGGCGCGATCTTAATAGATGATGCACAGATTTTAACTTAAATTATCGCATGATCTAAAAATTTCGATCACCATAAAAACTGTGCCGATTTCAACTTTGTCGATAATAATCGCTCAACACTAATCCTGGCATTACATCTAGACCAGTTTCTTCTTCTCCTTATGGTAATGGGCGGCCTGTACCTAGATCTTAGCCAGCATATGCCTAAGTTCACCTCTAATGGAGCTGAAAAACAAGTTCCAAACTAAACTAGGTTTCAACTAAGCTCCACCTCTTCACTAATTATGGCCTTTTCATCTATTGCTATATATGACCCTGCTAGCTCATCCGTGTCTTCTAGGTGACTAGTTATCTCTTGCATAGGCTCACAAAAAAGACAATGTTTAATCCATAAATGGCTGGTGCAGTACAGTGATTCCACAAAATGTAGAACAAAATTGCTATAGTTACAGTACATGCATACTCACAGTTGCATTGATGAGAATACAAGAGGTATGACCCTTTAATAGTGTACCTCCTGTAAAGTATATACTTATTCTTCATACCCTATTAACCTCCCATTGTAAAACTAAATCTGAATCCCTCTTTGTAGTTTACTACATTTTTGTATACAGCAAAAAAAGTTTGCTAGTTCATGCTGACCTAGTGTATGCCTAAAGGGCATCTGTTTGGTGTATGCTGGAAAATAGATGGGTCTACATTGCCGACTTTGCGGTGCAGACCAGGTTCAGTTGTAATAGAGAATGGTGGAACACTTACACCGGCAGCATCGCATGTACTAAATGTAGATATTGCAGAACCATAACCAGTTCGATCACATGGAGAAACATTTATGGTTTATTATGATCTGTGTTACTTAATCAAACAAGATTACAGTAACTAAAAGCCATTTCTATACATTCAAATAGCAAAATAGATTTCTGTGTTCTGTTGTTCTTTGGAAGGTTTTAGACCAGGTTTCTGCTCTCTAGGACCTACTGTTCTTGAAGTACACACACCAACCAATTTATTGGTGACTCTCCTCAAGGAGAGATCTTTCTCCCTTGAAGTATTCACAAAAATTCAAAATTCACCATGAATATTGTTTGTCCAAGCTGTCGAAGCCTTTTAGCAGACCCAGGGTCTTCTCCAGGCTGAGCAGATGTGTCACAGCCAACAGTGAAACCCCTAGTAGACTGAGGCATTACTACCCTGTCAGCAAGACAGGCGAGCAGTAAAGTCTCTACAGTACACCCAAGCTCATCTCCAGGCTGAGCAGTAAAAAACAAAGTTTTTACCAAACATAAAGAGCAACTAGTTAAATTAAATAGACCCGTTTGAAGCCCAGTGTCTTTTTTTAGAAGGTTTTGGCATATTATGTTTACACTATGTAGAGAATCACACACACACCACACACACACTCTATAGCATTAGGACTTTCCTATTACGTAAAGGTTGGGAAAATGCTTTATGGGCTGCAAGCTCAATCATTCATTAAAGGCTGTTTGAATATGTGGTTTATGACCTTTAAATAATTAAAAACATGAATTGAATACAGAGCTGTCAATACACACAAATTAAGCATCAACACACATAAATTTTCCAGGGGTAGGTCATTACTAAAACAATCGTCAGCAATCCTCCAGCAGGCTTAAAATACTGATGCTGCTTCACTCAGCTCATTGTTCATGTGATATTATCTTCCAATTGTGAAGCAAAACAGATAAAAAACATTGCTTAAGCACTATTATTTTATGAGACTATATATATATATATATATATATATAATATAATAATATATATATATACATATGCTTATATGTATCACATAATAGTTCATAGGCATAAGCAATATCTTTATATATATCACAAATAGCATACAATTGCAGCAGAGAACCGACTGGTCCCAAACCAAATATATCTAAGGGAATTGAAATGGAACTGCAATCAAGAAGGACAATAATAGGATTTCTCAACTGTCTGGCAGACAATGATCTTTAATATACAGGTCACCAGTCTATTCCAAGGTCATTTTTCTAACAATACTCAAGATTCAATCAAAATAATATTGATCTCTTCTCCATGAACTAGAATACAATAAATTCTTTATACATCCATTAGAGGGACATATTTCCACCAGCAGTTGTGCATCTTAGCTTGGTTGCTTATCAATGAGATGTAGAACCACAGGACACCCACAAAAATGTAATGAAAGTACTTGTTATGTGTATTGTAGATGACATGTTATTTAGGAAAAAAAATTCCACTGGACAACCCATATAAACCTTTAACGTATGTAGAGGTTTTGAAATATGTCCCCCCTCTTCATTCTCTGCCACAGAATACACCAACTTTTTTCTTAAAGGGGTTTTCCCATTTGGCTGTTTCACAGAGCCCGATCTTAACAGCTTCTTTCACACTTCTGTCACGGGTATGGTGGATTCGCTGGACCACCGCAAGCGATGATGACGTAAGCCACGCCAGGGAGTGGAGTCTAAGTAGCCCCCGGTATTCAAAAGAGCCCGCCGCAAAGCGGGATGGACTTGCTGCGGCGTGAGGCTACCAGGTCGCTACCCCTGACGAGACTTGCTTGCAATGGCGGCCGGGGTACTGTATGGTACCGAATCGTAATCCAGAGGCATAGTCGGGGACAGGCAGAAGGTCAGGACGGGCGGCAGAGGTTCGCGGTCAGAGACGGGCAGAAGGTCAGGGCAGGCGGCAAACAGGCAAGGTCAGGAAACGTAGCGGACGGACTAGTACATGGGTAATCAGACAGGACTTCCAACACTCTCTAGACTAGGTAACGCACACCAACGAACTGGCAGAGAGTGCTGGGGGCGTATCGCTTAAATAGGACCAGCGCCTGGCAATAGACAAATTACCGGGACGCTGGCCCTTTAAATCCAGACCAGCCGTCGTGTGCGCCCTAGGCAGCGGGTACGCGCGCGGCGGCCGGGACAGGCAGGATCAGCGTACACAGGAGCATGGACGGGTAAGTGAGATGGCGCCCGGGCAGCAGGGGGTGGTCGCAGGCAGCCGCGGCACTCGCGCCGGACCCCCTGCGGGCACGGGGGCAGCTGCGGGGGGCAGCGGCGCCCGCGCCAGCCCCCATTACAACTTCCTTACTGCAATGATTGACATTTTAGCTCTACTAGCTCCTATTTCTGTTTGTGCCTGTTAGAGGAAGGTAATGGAAGGGTTTTGAAAAAATGTGACACTGGCTATACAGTGGATGATATAAGTATTGAACACGTTGCCAATTTTCTAAGTAAATGTAATGGTGCTATTGACATGAAATTCTCTCCACATGTTGGTAACAACCCATCCAATCCAAAACAGCCGAACACATCAAACTATAGATGCCCATAAATTAAGTTCTGTATTACAATGAGAAATGATACAGAGAAACAATATTGAACACTTGAAGAAAAAGGTGCAAAAATGATGGAAAGTCATAACACCAGTTGAAATCTATCAGTTATTAGAAAGCAATCTAAGTTCGTTCAACTGATAGCCTATAAAAAGGTGTCTCAATACCAAGGTGCCACAAAAGAAAGATCTTATGATGGGTAATACCAGTGAGCAATCTAAAGACTTTTGCATCTTAATTGTTTCAAAACATACTGATGGCATTGGTTACAGAAGAATTTCTAAACTACTAAAGGGTATAGTGAGCACTCTTAGGACCAGAATCCGGAATTAGAAAGGACATAATTTCACCATAAACCAGCCACGACCAGGTGCTCCCTAAGATAGTATAAATATAGTTTTTACTGCATTGCTCATTTAGGTTTTGACCTCCCTGATTTCTTAAATCAATGTGTCACTTTATGTGAGAATAATTTTTTTTATACCTTTACCTATCCATGTGATTCAGATAATGTTTTCTCATGACACATTGTGCTGTAAGTTGGTAAGAAATTTTTATCCATGCAATCATTGTTTATTTGTGAAAGTTCAAAGTTTTCAAAGTTCAAAAATTACTGTGTGTAAGACAGATAGTTATTCCACATAAAACAGTTAACAAATAGCATTAACCACATGTCTACTGTAGGTTGGCATCATATTTTAAATGTCTTTTTATTTTTTTAAGACATTAGGGGTAGAGATGGGCGAATTTCCCGAAATTCGTTTCGTTCACTTCGCCGAATTTCTCGGCAAAAAATAACTTCGTTCCGAATTACTTCGGCACGAATCACGTTAAAAAACAGCTATTTCCAGGCTGCACAGAGCCTGCAGGTGCTGTAGAACGTTTGTGCCATGCTTAAATATGCAGAGGGAGCTTGGTTTGGTCTTCATACAATGTTGTGTTTTAGTATGACACGCACATGACTGCCGCCGCTTTTAGAATCGCTTCACTGTAAAATTCCCTGGGCACTTAAGAGGGCAAAACTGACCAAAAAACTGAAGCGGGGATGTTGCCTGATAAAGCGATGCCAGAGAAAGCTGGAAAAAAAGAAAGCTGAGAGCTCAGGTGGCAACATTAGTGACAGAGTGTGGAGGTGACGGCGCTAGCCACAGCAGCATCAGGTCAGACAGTGGCACAATGACATTCTGGAGGTGGCAAAAACAGGAATAGGTCACAGAGTGGCACAATGACACAGTGTGGAGGTCACGCAAGCAGCAGCATGAGGTCAGACAGTGGCACAATGACAGAGTGTGTAGGTCACGGCATCAGCCACAGCAGCAGCATGAGGTCAGACAGTGGCACAATGACACAGTGTGTAGGTCACAGCAGCAGCCACAGCAGCAGCATGAGGTCAGAAAGTGGCACAATGACACAGTGTGTAGGTCACGGCAGCAGCAGCATGAGGTCAGGCAGTGGCACAATGACACAGTGTGTAGGTCACGGCAGCAGCAGCATGAGGTCAGGCAGTGGCACAATGACATTCTGGAGGTGGCAAAAACAGGAGTAGGCCACAGAGTGGGACAATGACACAGTGGGGAGGTCACGGCAGCAGCCACAGCAGCAGCATGAGGTCAGACAGGGGCACAATGACACAGTGTGGAGCCCACGGCAGCAGCCACAGCAGCAGCATGAGGTCAGGCAGTGGCACAATGAAATTACGTAGGTAGAAAAAACAGGAATAGGCAACAGAGGGGGAGACTGACACAGTGAGGAGGTAACGTCAGCAGCCACAGCAGCAGCATGAGGTCAGGCAGGGGCACAATGACATTCTGGAGGGCAAAAACAGGAGTAGGCCACAGAGTGGGACAATGACACAGTGTGTAGGTCACGGCAGAAGCAACAGCAGCAGCATGAGGTCAGACAGTGGCACAATTACACAGTGTGGAGGTCACGGCAGCAGCCACAGCAGCAGCATGAGGTCAGACAGTGGCACAATGACAAAGTGTGGAGGTCACGGAAGCAGCCACAGCAGCAGAAATAAGGTCAGACAGTGGCACAATGACATTCTGGAGGGTGGCAAAAAACAGGAGTAGGCCACAGAGTGGCACAATGACAGCCACAGCAGCAGCATGAGGTCAGACAGTGGCACAATTGACAGAGTGTGGAGTGGGTGGCAATACCAGTCCCGGGTTTAAAGATGGTTGGTGGCAGATAAAAAACTGTCAGCTGATGTGTGCATCAGGCGGGTGGCGGCATCAGAATAGTGGCTTAGGCAGGTAGTTTAAAACCCAGACTCATTTCTCACAGTTTGGGTGAGGCGTCATGGCTGATGTAGTCTGAGCCTAAGGCATTGGTGTGTGGAAATCCTGGCCGATCCACGCCTGATTCATCTTGACAAAGGTCATCGTTTCCACATTTCCGTGGACAAGCGGGTTCTCCTTGGGTAACGATGGCCCCCGCCGCACTGAACACCCGCTCGGGATGCCACACTACTGGCCGGGCAGGACAGCTTCTCCACTGCAAACGCACAAGTTGCGGCCACACATCCAGTTTGGCTGCCCAGTAGTCCAGCGGATCTTCTAACTGAGGTGGCAGAGTGCTGTCAAGTAGGCCACCACCTGTTGGTTCAGGACTGCTCGTCCCGCTGCTGCTGGGTGCTGGCGACTACCCTCCTCGACTAGGCGGGTGAAGGAAGCTGCTCATCAGTGACTTCAGACTTAGGTTACTGCTGATGGAGCTGGTACTGTTCCTACCCCCCCACCTTACCCCAGCAGTAGTACGTGAGCGCTGAGGAAACCCCGGTCAGACCTCTCAGGGAGGGACGATGCCGCACATAGGGAGCGGCCAACTGATTACGGAGGATTTTCCCTATAGTATTTAGTTTGCCCTCCTCTCAATAGCGGGAAAAAGGCTCCCTTTTGGGGCCCGGGTAGCGAGGTCCAATGGGGTGAGACCCAGAAGTCATCCCTCTGCGATGCTGACTATTCGGCGTCACTAGCCACAAAAAGCATGCGGGGGGCCATCCCCCCTGCCTCCATTTCCACTGTAACGCCACGGTGCTTGGGGGTCATCTGCCTGTTTTCCTCATCCCACCACCTCCTCCACCGCTCCTCCTCTCTTGTCACCTGGAAAAAATCCACTCATTTCACCAGACAACTTCTGCCCAATGTCCTCCCCCCCTCCATTAAAGCCCCCACCGGACCTTTGGGGCCACGAATGTAGTGCCATTCTCCAGTCCCCCCTCCCAGACAATTTTTCGCATCTTTTCCGGGACAGAAGCAGGGAATGACGTTATTCATCCCTTATCCGGGCGACTGACAAATAACGTGGCCTCCTCGAATGGGCCCCAACAAACGGCAGTGTCACGCATGACTGCCACTGGCTGACATCAAAGTTACACAGGGGGTACTTCTGCTGCCTGATACAAAAAATCGTAATGGGCCCTTTCTCTTTTTTCATAATCGTCCAACATGTGCAGGGTGGGAAATTTCCCAAGGGGGGAAAAATCGCATATCAATTGTTGGGGGGGGCCTCTGCCCGCAACCGAGAGGGGGTTCCCGGGTTGTACAAGGATAAAATGCATGCACATTTCCCGGGGCCCTTTTCAAAAATTTTTAAATCGGGGGAAACTTTAGAACCTTTTTTACAACCGATTGAACACGGGGCCCCTGCAGGCCATGGCCATCCCCCTCGTGGGGAGCGCGGGCACCAGTTCCTCCCATTGTCCGTCACCATGGGTTCCGATTGCAGTTGGCGCGGGAAAACCCCACATCGAAATTTTTTGCTGGGTACGCGAGCATTCCTCCCCTTTTTACTTGTTTCCCGAGCAACCAGGGTAGAACTCTGACACCCTTTCCCCACAATGTGGTAAGTGGAGCAGTACTTGAGGCTGAATGGTGGTGGTGGGGGAGGAGGCGGACATGGCGCAGGGGCGCAGTTTGACAAGGGAGGAAAAAACGGCTTCCCTTCCAAGTTGTTGGGGGTGCCTGGGCCGGAAGAAAAATTCACCCAGTGGGCCGTAAAGGGCATGTACGGGGCCCTGACCGATTACAGCTCCAACCCCGCTGCCTGCACCTTGGAACAAACCGATAACTAAGACTGGCCCACTTCTGTTTACATATTTTTGAATCTGGTACTGCCCTTTTTTTTAAAAGAAATTAAAGGCTTTAAAAACTCCCTCGGCTCGGACAAGCCTTAGTTCTTGAAGGGGCAGAGTCCCCATTTGGAAAGGAGGGACTGCATACCAACAACTTGGACAGGAGCAAAGGGGACTGCTGCACCTTAGGGGTTGGTTGGAGCATACGTTTTCTCTTTGCAATCGCCCCGCTGAACGACTGCTGGGGCCCCTGAGTACGAGGGGGCAGGGGCATTGGA